>JBBYHH010274292.1:0-12757 GCA_038382905.1 Daphne laureola
AGTTTGATCATCATAATCCTATCGCTTATTCTCTTTACCTCTACTACATCTTCCTTAAGACTTCTATCTAAGACTATCCAACCTCATTTCTATTTTTATGCTTACCTGAGTACCAAAGCTTAAAACTTGAGTTACCTAGTTCTCTAGCTTTTGCTCCTATCCACTTTGTTTCCTGAAGGCATGCTATGTTAACCCTTCTTCTACTTAAGCGGTCTATTAGCTCTATGGATTTTCCAGTCAAATACCTTACATTAAGCGTTGCTACCATCAGCCGGACCCCCACCCGTCCATTTAAGTGAGGGAACCCTTGCGTATTTGTCACCACATCCGGGTGCTGATGTGGCGCGTCGCTTCCAGGCGACGCCCTAGCTTCCCTTTGCTTGCTTTTCACTACACCCGGGTACCGATGCAGCGCGTCGTGTGTGGAGGATGCTCCCACTCGAGTAATTGCATGATTCATTCTCATAAATGTGACAAGTTTTTAAGTTGGTTGTCGACCTACCACCCCCTCCTTTATCCGGGCTTGGGACCGGCAACCCGAGAAACTCGGGCAGGCAGAGTTATATTCCTAGCTCTGTGCATGTCAAAAATGAGTCTAATGTGTCCACTACAAATAAAACAATCTGTTTATATCATAGTCGTCTAGGACATTCAACTTTTTCAGTTTTGAAAATTATGTTCCCTGATCTCTTCAAAGCTAGTCAAAATGAAGTTTGTGAGTTTCCTAAACACAACAGGGCTTCACATTCCAGAAGTGATAAAAAATCTTCAAAGCCTTTTGAACTAGTCCATTCTGATATTTGGGGACCATCAAGAATCCTCAACATATCAGGGTCCAAGTGGTTTGTGAGTTTCATTGATGATTGTAATAGGGTAACTTGGATCTTTCTAATGAAAAACTAATCGGAAGTAAGCACAATCCTTCCCATTTTTTAAAACATGATTGAAACTCAGTTTGGAGAAAAGATCAAGAGGTTCAGGACAGATAATGCTACTGATATTTTCAATCAAACACTATCTACTTTCTTCAAAAATAAAGACATTATCCATGAATCCTCTTGTGTGTATACTCCACAACAAAATGGAGTTGCTGAAAGGAAAAACAGTCATCTTTTACAAACTACCAGAGCCTTGTTATTTCAAAACAAGGTTCCTCAAAATTACTGGGGAGAGGCTGTAATTACAGCAACTTACTATATCAATAGACTCCCCACTAAAGTTTTGAATGACTTGTCTTTTATACAGTGCTTGAACAAACTGTTTCCCCAAGCCAGAACTTCAAACCACTTGACACCAAGGATTTTTGGGTGTCCTGCCTTTGTCCATGTTTACAACAAAGGCAAACTGGATCCAAGGGCTGAGAAATGTGTTTTCCTGGGGTTCTCACCCACTCAAAAAGGATACAAATGTTATCACCCTAAGACAAAACGTTTTTTTTACTTCAATGGATGTGACCTTTCAAGAAACTCTTTCTTTTCAGAGCTGGAGGATATTCCTCAAATGACCATGGAGAATTTGGATTTTATTCCCTTTGAACTCCCTGAGCCCTCTTCAAATGATCAGGAAACTGAATTTCAAAATTTGGTGGCAACAGAAAACACTAGTGACATGCATGATAAAGGAAGATTTTCCCAGGTGTACTCTAGGAGAAAAGAGATCAATCCTGGGCCTATGCATGTTCAGACTCCTCTACCTCAACTGGAAACTGAGGTAAATACCGAACCTGACCTTCCTACATTTTCTGATGAACTTTATCTTCCCATTGCCCATAGAAAAGGGAAGAGAGAGTGTACCACCAAGCCAATCTATCCCCTATCCAATTCTGTATCACTCCACCGTATGTCTCCAAACCAAAAAACCGACCTAGCAAACCTTCACAACATCCCAATTCCAAGCACTTTAGCTAAAGCAGTATCTAGACGGGAATGGAGAGAGGCTATGAAAGTAGAAATGGAGGCATTAGAACTAAACAAAACTTGGGAGATGACAGACTTACCTAGAGGGAAGAAAGCAGTTAGTTGTAAGCGGGTCTACTCTGTGAAGTTGAAACCTGATGGGACCCTAGATAGATACAAGGCAAGACTAGTGGTCAAAGGGTACACACAAACCTATGGGGTAGATTACTAGAAAACATTTGCTCCGGTGGCAAAAATGAACACAGTAAGAGTACTGTTATCCATAGCTGCAAATTTGAGTTGGGATCTTCAACAATATGATGTGAAGAATGCATTTCTTCACAGTGACCTAGAGGAAGAAGTATACATGACTATTCCATCAGGATTTGTGAAGGGAGCCAAGAAGAATCAGGTGTGTAGGCTTAAGAAAGGCTTCTATGGGCTGAAACAGTCACCAAGAGCCTTGTTTGGCAGATTTACAGGGGTAATGTTGAAGTATGGATATGAGCAGGGTCAAGGAGACCACACTTTGTTCATCAAACACACAAACTAAGGGGGGTAACAACCCTATTAGTTTGTGGATGACATTATAGTCACAGGGATTCATGAGAAGGGGAAAGTATTACTGAAACAGTGCCTAGCCAAAGAATTTCAAATTAAGGAGCTAGGTAACCTGAAGTACTTTCTGGGAATAGAGGTGTCCCACTCAAAACAGGGCATCTTTATCTCAGAGAGGAAGTATGTGATTGATTTGCTGAGGGAAACTGGAAAAATGGCATGCAAACGAGTATCTACCCCTATGGATCCAAACCAGAAACTTGGACTAGGAAAGGGTGATCCCAATATTAATAAAGAGAGGTACCAGAAACTGGTTGGGAAGCTGATCTACCTGGCTCACACAAGGCCAGACATTGCCTATAGTAAGTATAGTAAGTCAGTTCATGCATGACCCCAAAGAGGTACACCTTCAAGCTTTGAATCGAATCTTGCACTATCTTAAAGGGTGTCTAGGTAAAGGGATATTCTTTAAGAGAAATAGGAAGCTCAACCTAGAGGGATATATAGATGCTGATTATGCTGGATCAATAGTGGACAGGAGGTCCACCACAGGCTATTGCACCTTTTTAGAGGAAACCTGGTCACTTGGAGGAGCAAAAAACAGCATGTAGTGGCTAGGTCTAGTGTTGAAGCAGAATACAGGGCCTTAACTCAGGGCGTATGTGAACTGTTGTGGCTAAAGATTCTGCTCCAAGACCTCATGAGGATGCCTATGAGATTGTACTGTGATAACAAATCTTCTATTCAGATTGCTCACAATCCAGTACAACATGACAGAGCAAAACACATTGAAGTTGACAAGAACTTCATCAAAGAGAAACTTGACAGGAAGCTCATTTGCACTCCATATGTTCCATCACAAGAACAATTGGCTGATATCCTCACTAAAGGACTACCTGGACCAGCCTTTCAAGAGCTTACAAGAGCTTACATCCAACCTGGGAATGGAAGAGCTCCACTCACCAGCTTGAGGGGGGTGTTAGAAATGGTTAGTATACTATTATTATTAGTGTTGTTATTTATTAGTCAACAATTTTGGCCGACTTCCACCTACCCAAGGTCACATCCCCCATTTACTATCTACCTCCTCACCTACACTTTAATTGAAGTGGTTGTAAATCTGTCTATATTAAGATGTACCTATCTCATGTGAATAATAAGAGATTCCGATTTTATTCTTCAATCTCTCAGAGTTTCTCACAAAATTGAGGGGGGAAATAGTGAATGAATGGAAACTCTAATTTCAAGCATGTCTGAATGATTAGGAATTCTCCAGAAATTTAGGTAAAGGCATTCAATTTATTCTGATTAGTATGCAAATGGAAAATCCACCAGAAACTTTGATCAGAGTTGACATCGACAGGAAATGAGTTGAAAACATTGAACATTATTGTGTGGATTCAAAGCCAAAAAATGAAAACTCATGATTATTAATCCGCACAAACTGGAACCACAACTCGGCTGGGTGAGCGTCCAATAAAAAAATCGAGCCGCATCGAACTCATAATCAGGATTGACCTCAAGCACCTCGAACACGGGTTCTTCCTCGATCTTTAAATCCTCCATTTTTCTCTATCCTCTTTTCGTTGTCTTTTCCTTCCACCGGTCTCTTTCAATGCCTCCGTCACCATAATCATCACCCCAAAAACCTCACCTTCTTTGTCAAATGGTTCGGATCCACGCATTGATTGGTTCACATCTCACGATTCATTCCACCACCCGTATTCTACTGTGATTCCCGCTGGCTCGTGACTCCACGAGCTCTCTATCGCAGAATGATGGAATTATTGCAGCGGCAGACGATTCCAATCCGGAAAGCCGGTGACTATCGGCGAAGGGGAAGAAGCGGTGAGGGCGAAGGGGAAGAAGTGGGAGACTAGAACATGGGAGAGAATTAAGAAAATGGGCCATTTTGTTAAAATCTTATAAATTCAGGGTAAGTTGAAAATTAAGAAAATTGTATTTTGGTAAATGAATTAACTTAACGGTCATTCTAAATTTCTAATGTTCATTCTAACGATAGGATCTCAATTGAAACAAAAACCAACGCTAAGGAACTTAAATAAGATGAATTCTTAAAAGAGAACCTGAATATGACAAATCACAAAGGTAAGGGACTAAAACTTGAGTTTACCCGTTTTAATTATGATTTCAGGAGCTTGTGAAGAATGGAGGTTGTATATAAAACTTGCTTAGTCATCGATAAAATGGTTTGCCACATCAAAGGTGCTGGAGAGGTCAAAATAGTAAAAGATGTCGAATTTGAGGGTTTATTGAATTTAGGGGCTTAAGTGGTCCAAGGGTTCATTTTAGGGGCACCTGATGGTTTTAGGCAACTTTGAGCTACTCAGACTTCATTTCGGAGTTGATTTTTATTTCACTCAATAAAGATGTCTAAAAAGATTTTGAGAATAAATTTTAAATTTCTAAGGGTAAAGTTCATGTATGGTCCCTTAGCTTTGATGCATGTCCTGTTTTGGTTCTCTTTTTAGCTTCGTCTCATGTTAGTCCTTTAATTTTCATTTCGTTAGATTTTTTGTTAAAATTTTCCGTTAATTTTGTAAATTTACATAAATGTCCCTAACCTACTATTAAGTCAACCCTCAATCTTTAACAATTTTGACAATTTTAAACCCAAACTTTTTTAACTAACTTCACTCTACTTCTCTCTCCTTAGAAACCAGTATCAATCATTAATGAATTTTACCCCGTCAAAAATCTCATCGTGTTCGTTCTCTGACCAGTATCGTCGCAGCCATAAGGGGTTTGATTTTCGCTTATGATATCTAGATTTCATGTAATTTCTTGGTAGATCTAGAATGGGGTGTCTGTTTTCGTTGATGGGTAATGATCAAGAAGCGATTTTGAAAAGTGTTTGATGGGAAAGTTTCTTGCTTTTTTTCTTTTCTGATCAGGTGGTGTTATGATCTGCTTCAAGAACCTAGCTTCATTCTTTTTTTTCCCTTCTTTCTTCCCCGGTTCTGAAAACTCAAGAAATGCAGACGAATGGTGAGAAAGAAGAGTTTGAGACGAATGGAGTTAGAGAAGTTGAGTGAAGTGAGAGTTAAAAAGTTTGGGTTTAAATTGTCAAATTTGTTAAAGATTGATGGTTGATTTAATAGTAGCTTAGGGATATTTATGTAAATTTATGAAGTTAGCAGAAAATTTAACGAAAGGACCAATTTGAGACGAAATGAAAGCTAAAGGACTAAGATGAGACGAATTCTTAAACATGATCAAAATAGGACACGCATAAAAGCTAAGGGACTATATATGGACTTTACCCAAATTTCTAATTTCGTAAATGATTTAATTTATTGGCTTAAGCAGAATATTCCATCGGTTTAAGTCATTTAGGTGAAGAAAATTAGAATAACATAAATAACTTATTTAGTTGGCTTAAGCAGAATAACCGAAACCGTGTTAACTGACTTGTTGATCAGCTCATGGCCATGGGGCATCCAGCAGCAGTTGAGGACGTTGATCTTCTAATTCTCTCATCCCAATGGGCCGGTGCTGTATATATGCGACAGGTTGCTAGCCGGTGGTCTCTACCTGTATTATCTGCATACAATGCCCACAGTTTTCATGTTTGGTTTCCTAATTGCAGGGCAATACAGCTGAGGGACTTGCACACCTTGAGAGACTTGGAAACCTGAAAGAACCTGAAGATCCTAAGAGCAAAGCACACTATTTTGATGGGCTGCTATTGCTTTCAAGGTTTGAGTTTCAGCAGTTTCATTCATCATTTATGGGCGAAACTGTGAGAACCTGTTTAGTTTTTGAAGTTTTTTGAAGTTTTCTATTGCTAATTTCCTTTATAGTAGTTGTTTCAATGTATCACTAGTTTTTGAAAGCGGAAAACCTTGTTTTATGAAGTTTGGAGTCCCATAAACTTGTTTGATTGGGCACTAAGATAAATGAGTGTTGAAGATCTGAAGATAATAAAACAAAATTGGCATACAAGAGAGGTAATATTTTGGTTGGAGAATGAAAAATGAGGTTAATAAGGTAATGGTAATGTTAAAAAGTTTTCTTAACATGAAGCATGCCAAGCTTTTTGGGACAGTAAAAAAGGAATACGGGTCAGATTTTCTGGGATGGATGTATTAAAATGGAAAATTTTAAAAACAAGGTTATCATTTTATCGCCAGTTTTCCAAAGTTTGAAAAGCAAGATTCTTCATCCTTTAAAAATTAGCTATACTCTAAAGCATTTACTATAAAAGAAATTTGGAATAGAGAATTTAGAAAATTTTCCAAAACTAATAGGCCTCGAATGTTTGTTGGTCTCTTAATGCTCATCACATTGGTTGTGTTTTTGCTCTGTCAGCGGATTAGTGACGGTGGGGCGGAAAGCTGAGGCGGAAAAGTTTTTGCGTTCACTTGTTGCGTATAATCCTGAATATAGCTACCTGTTAGAACAGTTGGATGAAGATGACAATTTTGACAGCCATGTTGCCAGCAGTCGAAGAAGCGATTATTGAGGTTTCGCCTGATTGAATCGTATTGAACATGAACTTTTGTTGTTTTTTTTTTTCTTCTTTAATTTGTTTTTTTAAAACACCTTGGTTAATTCTCTTTAGCATTTTAGCATACCAGTCTGCATACAAATATAAGGCTATCACCGTGAAATTGCTTTTTGAAAATAGACCATTTACCTTCAGGGTGAATAGAACAACTGATGATTTTGGTTTTTAATTTGCTCTACCACGATTAGCGGCTAAATCCAGTCTGATTGAATCGTGTTGAACACGAGATTTTGCCCTTTTTTTTTTTTTTTAATGCATTTTTTTTAAACACCTTGGTTAATTGTCTTTAGCATTTTAGCCTCTAATGTGTCACGCTCTTCCCTCTTAAATCTATTATTTCTCTTCCCTCATTTATACTCATTTTTTTTTTTAAATAAAGGGTTTATTTTATTAATATGAAAATATGACAAAATAAACAATTGACATAGAGCTACTAAGAAGATCTACCCAATCCTCCCTTAAATGACTAATTTAAAAAATAGTTAAACATAAAAGTGCTCGTAATAACCATGACAAAATGTGTCTGAATCTGGCACCTTATATCCTTGATATGTTACATATGAATAAAATGTTATTGACTCATCACAACAGTGCTTTAGTAAGGACTACCCAAATCAAAGCCTTATTTAATAATAGAAGCAATTCCTAAGTATCTACTCTAATTCGGTTGTCCTCATTTCCAAAGCCTCATGGTCCCGAGTGAGGATGGATTTGCAACGCTTGCCTATTTTTGGCTCATTTTGAGACATTAAATCAGTCACTGCTCTTGCAAGTGATGAAGAACAACAAACAACAAAGTAGTGGTAGCAATCTGGCCTGGCAGACATGAATGTCATTTGTCCTTATGCAGTAGATTTGCTGCATGCAGAAGAGGCGATGACAATCAATTTACCTAGAACCCTGCTAATCATTATCATAATATGATTTAGTCTTTACTAATTTCATCACTGCATCCAATCATAAATTTTTAGGGCTGATCGGGATCGAAGCGGAAATCACCGCCACTGTGATGACAGTCGGGGCACTCGACGGAACACCCCATATCGAATCCCTTTGCCATCAGCATCGCCATGGCTTCATAAGAAGAGTAACACGTGATGTGTTCACTGTATCAATAAGAAACTTGTTGATGATCACAATCACAAAAGCACTAACTGGAAAGAAGATTCAGAAGCTTTATTATTACAGAAATATGTTGGTTAATTGAGATAGAAGGTAGAGAAAAATGTAACTGCTGCTATTGCTGGCAACAAAGAGTATTGAGATTATCAAACATTTATGCTTTTACAAGCGTCTGCTCCATGAAAACAACCATAATTGTCTTTAAAAACCACTTGGCATAACTAGAAACCAACTTGGAGTTTATGTTTTTACAAGTCGATTACCATGGGAAGGCCATGGCCTATGGAATAGAACGATGTGGCAAAGTTCTTGCGGCAACTCATTTTGTCCTGGTTGTATGTGTGAGCCAAAGCCATCAATGACGGTTCCACAGTTCCTCCCTGAGCCTGAGCACAAGAGGAAGCGTCGACTCTAAAAGAAACGAGCCAAAAAACTACGATGCGAAAGCAAGTTTTCAAAATGAGAAAACTGCTCAGTCTTCAGCTTGCGCGAGGTCAAACGTCAACGTCACCGTTGCCGGAAAAAGTCACTGTACCGTTTTTTAAACGGTACGAGACAGTACCGGTGTATCGGCGGTATCTCGGACGTACTAAAAATTACGTACCGGTGGTTATATATATATATATACCATTTAATCTCAAATACATATATGATTCATAAAGCAAATTAAGTCAAATAAACTAGTCCAATAATTCATCATGATAGATATAGTTCTTAAAGGAAATCAAATGAAATAGTCTAATAATCTACACAATCTCAAAAAAGTCATGAATATAAAAAAACTAAATAATCCGATGAAATGTATGTTGTTATCCTAAAGGATCATCAGCAATCACATTGTTCACAAGTTGACCATCAAACATGAAATATTCCGATGGAGGGCGTTCAGGTGAAGTCTAGTTCACCGGTTCATCGTCATCATCAAGATTATACTAGTGTATTGCTATTTAAAACCCTGCTAGCAACAATATTCCTCTTTTAATGACCATCAAATTATGCAAATAGTGATACAAAAAAGCAACTGATTTTATACAATTAACTACAAGCAAAGTTTATGAATTTTGAAAGAAAAAAAAAATACAATCCGGATTTTGAAAAAAAAAAAACCTTAGGGAAGGAAGATGGTCGGACTGTCGCATCAAGCCTCTGTACTGTAGACCAGAGGCTGAGAACTTACAGCACGACGGTGCTAAACACCCGAAAGGACAGCGGCGATGGCGGTGCAGCTCCTTTCTCGAAGCTCTCTGTCGATTTTGAGCAGGGAATGATGAGGGAACAGAAGATTGATTCTGAGCAGGAAATGGTGAGGAATGAGCGACGCCGACGACTTGTTGACCGTCGATCTTCAATCGGCCGATTCGCGATGGTGAGCCACCGGCCATGATCTTCAATCGCGATGGTGAGGGATGAGATACTATCATTTTCTCCAATCTCACCGGTAAATGGTATAACCGGGCCGGTACGGCCGAGACGAGATTTTCGTAAACCTTACCGTTTCTCGACCGGTATCGAGACGGAACCGATATACCGACTGGTACGGTACGATATTTAAAACCCTGATTTTCCCTCTCTCTCGTCTTCTACTCTGTGGATCTATGGTTTTACACGTTTTTTTTTTAATTTTTTTTAATTCAATGA
Organism: Daphne laureola; assembly: GCA_038382905.1. Classification (NCBI taxonomy): domain Eukaryota; kingdom Viridiplantae; phylum Streptophyta; class Magnoliopsida; order Malvales; family Thymelaeaceae; genus Daphne; species Daphne laureola. Next base: position 9,745 of record JBBYHH010274292.1, read on the forward strand.
CTATGGGTTTTAAGGTTTCGGCAGTAGTCTATGGGGACTTTTGATGTTATTTAAAAAAGGACTTGAATTGTTATTGTCCCAGATGTTATAAGTCCAGTCACGTTATTATGTGTCATGCCACCTCAATATCCACTTAAGCAAAGTACGATACTTAGTAAGTAACTAAGTACTATAGACAGGGACCCTTCTACCGTGCCCACATATTGTGGAACCGTTGAGTACCTACACTACAATCCACGTCAGATTTACTATAACTAATCTTAACTATCGATCAATAAAATCTGGTCCACCTGCAACCGGTTTCATTTTATTAATTTCGTTTTTTATTGTCAGTCTGTGGCTTCCCGCTTTTATTTATATATATATATATATATATAGGAATGAGTCAATGAGTCGATATAATTTCATTTTGAACTGACTATGTAAATTTACACTATAACATACAGATTTATGTTTTTAATATACATTAATCCTTTGGATCCTTGACTTTCTGCACACATGGGTCTTGCCTCATCTTTAGAAGGTTGATTGGAGTGGGTAGCAGTTAATTGGTCAATTAATTCTTTCCACTTCTTCGGGTCATTACACGCAGCCAATTGTGCTTGAATCCTTGACTTGGTGGTCAAGAACGTGGCATGATCTTGATCAATTGAAGTAGATGCTTGGAAATCATTTTGAATCTTTTGGACCGAAGCATTCTCCGGATTAAATTTCTCCCACATCTTGATTCGGAATTCCCGGGCAAGGCAAGGAACTTCTTCATCAAGGAAAATATAGGTCCAAGACATGATCCAGGGGATTTTATAACGAACCGCGAACCTTATTAATAACTCGGAACCTTTTGAATCCGGATAATTAATCTTATTAATCTTTTGAAATAGCTCAAATCTTTCCTCACAAATATCAGGGAGGAATTTTGCTTCAAGGCCCTAATGAACCCAGCTATTATGAATAAACCAATTAGGAATAGTATTTTGATCAAGTCTTCATGGAAGAAAAACATCCATGAATGATTGAAACAACGAAGATACCAAGTATTGTTCGAGGCTCTCATGTAATCATAATAGGTATAGTTATTGTAATCTTTTGTAATAATATTGAATCGTCGAGGTTTAGCCAGAGAAATTTCCCAGCCAGCAGGAGTGATAAACTTATCAATCTGTACTTTTGAATAATTAATTTGATTGGAATTGACATTTTGAAAATGAGTAATCTGGGCAGACTTATAGTCTGTTAGGATATACTCATAAAATTCTCGCGTCTTTTGAATGGAATCAGACACAAAATTGAATCTAGGATAGACGAGTTTAGAAATAGCGGAATCAAAAGCAGCTCGTGATTTGTTTTGGGTGTGGAAGAGGTTTTTCTAACCATAATGAAGAAATTCATATGAATCTAGCTTCACATGATAAGATTGTTTTGGAAGAAGATCTGGAAGTTTTGAAAAGGTTGCTGCTTCAGGCTTTATTAATTCTGATTTTCCTAAAACTGTGAAAGTAGAGGGAGTTATTAATTCCATACTGGTTTTTGGTTTTTGGTTTTTGTAAAGCTTGGAAATAATTAGTAGATAAGGGAATATTGGAGAGGCTTACCTCGTTTCCTTTGATGTAGATCTTCTTGGACGTCATTTTGAATAATTTTGACCCTACAAGAATTCTCTCGATAAAAAATCAGGTAGACTATTATGTTCTCCTTTGATATACTCTATATCAAAATCAAAATTACTAAGTAGCGATTGCCATTTGGCGAATATTTGTTTTGAAACGAAATTTTTAACATCCTTTTCAATTATGTCTTTAGCAGATTTGCAGTCTATTCTTAGAAGGATTTTTTTCATATATAAATCATCTTGGAATTTATTAATACAAAGAACTACCGAAAGTATTTCCTTTTTAATTGTACTATAATTACTTTGAGGTTGATTCCAAAATCCAGAAGTAAATCTTACTAATGACTCTGTACTTTGTTCTTGTATTTTCTGTTTTAAGATCCCGCCATAACCTATATCACTGGCGTCAGTTTCAACAATTAGAAAGGCATCCAGATTTGGTAAGGCTAAACAGGGTAGAGTTTTAATTTTTTCTTTAATTATTTTAACTATTTTAGTATGTTCTTCAGTCCAAGGCTTTGGATTCTTTTTGAGTCGTTGATATAAAGGTTTAGAAATGATTCTGTGTTTGCCCTCGAAGCGATTATGTAAGATATATGTGAAGATTACTCACACAACTCTGTGTTCATATTGTTGTATCATTGTAAGTATTCTCTGATTTCAATTATGCAACCCTTCGAACACTATCATAGATTAATAAAAATGATTCACTGGGATTATACTAATGAGATAAATTCAATGAGAGAGAAAATTAGACAATCTGAAGTCATAATAGAGGATTATAAACAAAAAATTAATAACACTCCTAATCCAGAGTATTATCGAATTATGATTAAACTCGAGCAAAAGAAAATAGAAAGATATACAATAAAAATAATTAATCATAGATGTGAGATAAGAAGATTAACTTCTATACTCGATCCGATAGCTTCCTCCTCGAGAAATAATTAAAAATGAAAGATCCCAATTGGTATAAAACTGCTTTAGATAGAGCAATGAATCAATTACTAATTAACCATGATCAAATTGATGCTTGGGAAGTAGAACTTTTTAATATCCTTGAAAGACAGAAACATTACCAGAATTTAGACTTCGAACAAAGACATAATTTGTTCATCCGAAGATTTCAATTAGAATCTTTAATAAAACAAGCTAGACGAAGACTTCATAAAGACTTAGGTCATTATAATTCTATGAAAACCATTTTAACTATCTAAATCTGAATTAGTATTTAGTTCAGAAAAATTTGTTAAGATTATTTTTTTTAAAGAACTTAGGTTTGTTTAAAATCTAAGATTTCTAAAAGAACTCTAAAAGATTTAGGTTTAGTCAAGCGTTGGTAAGCCGGTGTAGCCTGAGAACGGCAGTTGAGTGTAAGACCGTTTTGGTGAGGTGTTCCCGTTT
>JBBYHH010274402.1:0-12468 GCA_038382905.1 Daphne laureola
AGAATAAATTATTAGAATTTAAAAAAAAAAATGTATATATAGAAAAATTCTTAAAGTTTTGAAATATACATTTTTCAAAAATATTTTAATATATTTTAATAGATTCTTCTTTGTGAAAATTTGAGTTAAATATAATTTTAAAAGTCAAAGAAATAGGGATGGAGGGAGTAGTAGTATGTTGAATTAAGCTATTTTTTATTATAAAGAATTAAGCTATTATTTATGTGGTTAAAAATTATAACTCATTCTCTATTTACGTAAATTTACCATTTAAACATGTTTTTATCAAGTTTGAAAGTAGACTATAAAAAAAATATCATATATTTGATTAAATTGAATTTAAATTATTGACGTAAATATTAAAAAGTACCCCTATAAGCATCCGAAGCTAAATCTGCTACGTCATTGCTCACAGTGTTAGTTCACTGGTCGGAATGCCCTACGATCTCGCTCCAAGTCCGTGTTTGGAGCTCACCCTATCACGAGGATCGATGGTGGGAGTTCGTAGTTGTCTTTTGTGCACTCCGATCGGTAAAGGCTTTGGTTCCCTCACCCTTGGGTTGTCGATGGTTTTGTGACCCGGATGCTGGAGTGATTGGTGGCCCTCATTTCGATTTTTGATCTTTGGCAATGGAGCTCCACTTCGAATGGGGTGAAGTGGGCGAGGATTGGTCCTTTGGAGGACGGACAAGAGGAATTAGAGATGGGCGTGGCAGGGATGAGCGACAACTCTCCCTACCTAGAGTAGTGAGTTGTTGGGGTCTGAGTGGCTGAGCTTTCGAGTCTTCCCTAGTCATTCAGTATTCACAATTGATTTTAGTTCGTTGGATAATAGTTGAGAAGTGTAGTTGGTTTTGGATGGTCTCTATGCAGGTGTGACATTTGGTCAACAACTTCTTTCCACGGTCCAAGCTCTTAATATTTTGTTTATTGAGACTTTGGTGGAGGTGATCGGAAGTCTTGTGTGCAATTGAATATGTTGCAAGTAGATTTATGTTTCAAGTTAGACGGCACTCTGAAAGTTCTTGTGTGATTCGGCATCCCTTGTGTCTTTCATCATTCTCTTACTGTTGTTTTGTTTCTATTTCTGATATTCTTTTTTTTCTTTTTGGATGTTTTTTATTGCGCTTAGTTGTTTTTAATTCTCACACCTTATAAACTTAAGTTAATTTAGTGCTTAGGCTAGCTTATATTGGTTTATTGGCTAGAGCTACTTTATTGTTTTTCAGGGCTTCGTCCATGTCTAGGTTGTGCTTCACCACTAAACAATTCATTGTTCCCCTAGAAAAATATTGACGTAAATTAGTGAATTAAAGTTCAACCAAACAAGTCATAAAACATTAAATAATCTCATTCCCATACGTATTTCAAAATGTTGATTTAACACATATTAAGTTGAGGAAATAACTGGAAAAATTAAAATCAATTTTGCGATATATCTCCAAGAATAAAATTTAAACAATCAGAATTTCGAAGAGAATAAGGTTTTAAAGAAGGAAGTTGATATGTATGACTACTTTTTACTCTCTTTGTTCTTTAAAATTGATTCATTTGATTTTCATGTTATTCGACTTTCATGTTATGTATAATAGTGTTTGACTCAAATTTTTCTAAAATAAATAGTGAAGATAAAATTAAAAAAAAAAAACAAAAATTGGAAAGGATATATTACAAATTATGATTCATATACAAATTATTTAACTTTATATGTCAAAATATTTATGAAAATAAATTATAAATTAAATATCTTGAAAACAACTAAACAAATGAATTAACTTTTTCAGGGATGAAAATAGTATTATTTATAATTTGGAGTTCAAAGAAAATGAAAATTGATATAAAAAATGAGAGGTAAAAGTCTTATATTATTCAATCAAAGGAAACATTATACAAAGTTAGACAATGCGTAAAACAAGCTGTCTGGCGCAAGAGGAGAAATTAGAGGCAAAAAATCAAAATTCTGCAAAACATCACAAAGAGGATAAACACGATGCATGGTAGGAAACATCTATACGATTTAGTTGGAGATGTTGAGGAAATAACCAAAATCGGTTTGAAAAAGGACCTAAAAAATGCTCAATCTAACCTAAGAATGACTGTCATGTGATTCGGGTGATAGGCGTAAAGCAGTCAAGAGCAAACATAAACATAACTAGGACCAATTCATTTCTCGATAACCCAGATTTGAACCATCCAAGAATATTTAAGTCCCAGGAACTTATTACATCATCAAAAAACTCATAACTGAAGGCAGAACGAGTTCTTGCTTAGTACTGCCAAAACCTTGGTAGATCCAGATCAAGACACACCAACCCCCCACTCAAATGAAACACCTGATTGTATAGACTAAGAATCTAAAATTGGAGCATGGAATAGGAGAGCCACAAAGAAGCATTCCATTAGAAATGAGACGCGTAGACTTCAACTTTGTGAGCCTCCTCAGCCCATGGGCCCGGGCCTAGACTTCTTGAAAGCAACCATCCAAAAAATAAGAAAATAAAAAAATCTTGCGAGAAATTACGCATCAAACCCTCAACAAGAAAAGTCTGTGGATAAAGATGAACTACCGGTCACAGCTCAGACGCCGAAGCGGCAATTTCGTAAATAACCGAATGAATCAGGTCTTTTTATCTCCCGCCTTATCTTACTTACTAGAATGCTAATATAACCCTCACCGGACCGTTTCTCCGGCTCTCTTCTATTCAACGAAACTAAACCCGCAGTTGCTTTGCTCAAACATTTTCCGATCACACTCCTCCACTTCATCTTCGCCTGTACTCGTTCCTCCGGTATTCTTCTCAGTAATTCTCCGGCAAGATTCTCTCCGTTCATTAGTCGTGTGCTTTATCAAAATTTGAAATTTTCCCCTTATTTTCGTTTTGTGTTCTGTTCAGGGTTGAAGATGGATGCAGCTGCTGCCTCTGTGATTCGATCTCAAGTGGGTGTCTTTCAAAGGCCGAGTTTGGTCTCACGATCTGGTTGTTTCAATACCACAAGGCCTGATTTTGTCTGCTTTGCTCCAAATAATCCCCTCCCTGTCAAGGTAAATATCGGAACTTGCATGGGTGGTTTATCCCAGGGTTTAACTGTGTAATTAACTAGCTTTTTTCCATGCTCATTGTTCACCTCTATTATCTGATTCTGGGTTTCATTGTTGGATGGTAGAATTGCTCTTTTTAATTGGTTCGTGGTTTAAAACCATGATTTTGGGATAAAAGATTGATGCTTTTTATTTAATTTTGTTATGGCGTAAAGAGGTGGTCTTGGACAGGCTACTCGAAGCCGAGACAGGGAAGAATAGGTTTGAGTAGGAGAAGAAATTGGGCAGTGAAGGCGTCTGCTGAGCCTTCTGCTTCAATAGCTCCACTTCAGCTAGAGTCTCCGGTTGGGCAGTTTTTGACCCAAATATTAGTTAGTCATCCACATCTTGTGCCTGCTGCTGTTGACCAGCAGCTCGAGCAGCTTCAGAACGACCGCGACTCGGAGCAAAACAAGGAAGAACAATCTGATTCTGGCACTGATTTGGTGTTGTACAGGTAATTTAATCAACTTTACAAGTTTTTGACTTTGAAGTGAAAATTTAATCTTATATATAAGGGGTGCTGAATCAGGAGAATTGCTGAAGTTAAAGCTAATGAGAGGAAAAGGGCTCTGGAGGAGATATTATATGCATTGGTTGTACAGAAGTTCATGGATGCTAATGTGTCTTTGGTGCCTGCCATTAATAAAGCTTCCTCCGTTTCTCCTGTCCGAGTGGACTCTTGGCCTAACCAGGAGGAACGTCTCAAACGACTCCATTCACCTGAAGCTTATGAGATGATACAGAATCACCTGTCTCTCATCCTTGGAAACCGATTGGGTGACGAAACTTCTGTAGCGGAGATAAGCAAGCTCAGGGTCGGGCAGGTCTACGCTGCATCAGTGATGTATGGTTATTTTCTTAAGCGGGTGGATCAGCGGTTTCAACTCGAGAAGTCCATGAAGATTCTTCCGGGTGCTTCGGATGATGATACTGTTACTGAGCAAGCGATAACAACTAGTTCAGAAATGTCAGATGAAGCGATTTCTTCACACCCCGAAGTTGCATCCTGGTCTGGTGGTGTCAGTGCTGGGGGGTTCAGTCATGTAAAACCATCTAGGTTAAGAACATATGTTATGTCTTTGGAGGGGGAGACACTTCAAAGATATGCAACTATAAGATCAACAGAGGCTGTGAGCATTATTGAGAAGCACACAGAGGCACTGTTTGGAAGACCGGAAATTGTTATCACACAACAGGGCACAGTTGATTCTTCTAAAGATGAAACTATCAGAATCAGCTTTGGTGGTTTGAAGACACTTGTATTGGAGGCTGTCACTTTTGGCTCTTTTCTTTGGGATGTTGAGAGCTACGTGGATTCAAGGTACCATTTTGTGTTGAACTGAAAGATGTTAGTCTTGGAAGATGTTCATTTACTGACCTAGTTTCAAGTAATCTGTGGCCTTAGTAGTTTGTACATAGCAATTGTGGTTCTTTCTCTCTTTAGAGATGCAAACAAACGTGTTTAGCACGTTTACAGAGTTTACTTTCATTATAACCATTTTATGCCGTGGAAGCAAATTGAGATCGTCTTCTCTGGTATCTGTGTGCTGGATTTGGCAGCTTTTGTTGAATTTTTTTTTACAGGAATTGGGTTTACGTGTACCATGTATTCCGCGTGGCCTGCATTTCGTACGAAGTGTTTGTCCCTTCTGCTTCAATGAATATTTTCAGTGCATGGGAAGACTTAAAAAATCTTAGGTCAATGAATATGCTCTAACGTGTTTGCAGTGCATATTAAAAAATACTCCCATGATAAATTTAGCCATTTAACTTCGTTTTCAAAATTCAATATTTTTTACTTAAATTTTAACAAAAATAAATAGTTTTAAAAAATTTATAAAAAATATATTTAGAAAATTTAGATTTCAAATTATGATACACATATAAAATACTTCGTCTGTCCTGAATTAATTGGTTTATTTAACTTTCATGTTTCAAAATTTAATATTTGATCTAAATTTTCATAAAGATAAATAATGAAAAAAAATCTCAGAAAAATATACTTAGAAAAAATATGTTGTAAATTATGATTAACATGTAAATTTTTTAACTTTAAACATCTAAACATCCATGGAAAAAAATGCGAAATTAAATACTGTGAAATAACAAAATAAAATGGTTCAATTAATTCAAGATGAATGGAGTATTCAATTTTCAATGTCTAAATATTCATGAAAAAAAAATTATAGATTAAATATTACGAAACTGTCGAAACAAATGACTCATTTTTTTGCGGACTGAGGGAGTAAGTGCTCTTTTCCCTCATAAATGTACCGTCCATCAGTGGCGAAGTCAAGATTTTTTTTTTTAGGGTGACCATTGATTTCTTCAAATATTATGATAAATAAATAATCTATGATCCAAGTAATTTAATGCAAGTAATTTGACTTAAATGAAAGTAATACATATGAAGAATACTAAAAATATAGACATACAATAAAAGTACATATATGAAGTAGTCAAAATCCAACACGGCGTTTCTTAATTTTTTTTAAATTATTAATCAACTTTTCTATACTTAAGGTATATTTATCAATATACAAAAAAAAACTTACAAATGAAAAGCTTGTAGAATTTGATGGACTTTGATTGTGAATTTGTTTAAAAATTCCAACGAAATGAAATGGAACAATCGTCAACTCGTGACAAATTGAATGGTTCAGAGATTGTTTTACGTTTTTTCCATTTTTTTATTTATGAATTATCACATTTCCGAATAAATTCAAGCAGCAAAACAGAACTAAACATACTATAATTAAAAATTTAAATAAGTAAGTTTCATTCTATATTTTCAACCTATATAAAATAATTGTCAACATTAATCAATGAATCAGATTGGGGGGCGAAGTTGTCGTAGTGCCAATAGACTAGGCTCTGGAGAGAGAGAGACATAAGGTGAGTTGCTCGATGATATTGAATCGATTCGTGAAGATTGTTTTATTTTCGTAAATTATTTTATTTTTATAAATTGTTTGAGATAGATGAGTTGTGTTCGATTGATTGGATAAATCAAATGGGACAATGTGAGTATAAATTTAGGTGATAGTGAGCTGAATTATTGGAATAAAAGTGGTTTTAGTGGGTTGAAATTAATGAATTAAATTTAAAATAACAAATGACACCTCTAATTATTTTAAATGTATACTATATAGCCCTATATTTTAAAAAATCTTAGGGTGGTCACCGTCATCCCTAGCCAACATACACCTTCGCCCCTGCTATCCACAACATTAAAAATAAATAAATAATAATAATAATAATTATAGTAATAATTATCTCAAATGATATAATCATTTTTCACTTTTGTTTTATTTAAATTCACTTTTAACCTTACAATTGCACTCGAGTCTGAAGTGGGTTGGAAGTACTGAAAATATGGGAATGAGTTTAGAAGAGGACAACCATGAGAATTTATGTAAAATGAATTAATGATAAAAAACAATCTTAACCTATATAAAGTAAAAAATGAGAACACATTTATAAGAGAGAGAGAGAGTATGAAAAGAGACTTCTTATAATGTTTTGAACTTGTTTTTAAGTTATACAAATAGGGGCGTAGGTGGCTGGTTTAGTACTAGTTTTAGAGTGCATATTGTAATAGTAGTAAGTAAAATGAAGTTGGGATAAGCATGCATGCATGTTCCTTCCATCTCTTTCTCCATAACAGCAGGCAGCACAACACTTCCCTCTGTTTTTGACCCTTTTCATTTGGAGTTCTTCTCACCAATCAAACATGACATCTACATATGGATTTTACAACTTTCCAAAATTCTGGTGCTATTAGAAGTAGACCAACCAAATCAATTCACCTGCTGTTGTTTCTTAATCTCCTCATCCTAACTTACATTACAAATCAACTACCCTTTAACTCTCTTACCTCCTCCTCCTATGTACATACAAACCACTGTTTCCTTCATCTGCTCTTCTTCCTTCCCCTCACTTTCAATACTTGCTACATTCCATTTCCATCCACATCTCCAAACTCAGCAACAGGTGTTGCTTCGTAAGCACGTTAACTTTTTTATTCAGACAAGTACAAGCTTCCTCATCTCATCATGGTCATGGATGTCTTGGTGTGTCTTCATGCAACTGAGAAGCTCTCACTGTGGGATCATCCTGCCATAGTTTTCAGGGAAGGGAAGAAAATAGAAACAAAAATGCGTCAACACTTTTCTGGGATCAAGAATGGAATATCTCTCTAAAAACAAATCATGATTCTAACCCGAATATAGTAGCCAGCTGGTGATCTGAAGAAATCCATTGGTCCCTGCCAAGATTAGGGACAGCATTTTCAGTATGCAGACCCAAAACTTGACCAACAAGAAGAAGATCAGAATGTTAATATGCGTACCATCCCGTTCATAGTTTGCTGAGTGCCATAATAACCATCATGGCTGCTGGATATGGAATTCAACTGACCCTGCATATATAAAAATCATAAACAAGTTTCACCCACCCTAAGTTGACGAATATACAGGTCCAAGGTTGCACTCATACCAGTCCCTGGATTGTTTGCTGATTTCCATAGTAGTTGTCACGTGGCGCCATCAAATTGAGCTGGACCTGAAAGAAGCACACATCATACAGAGGACAGAGTAGCAACTTCAAAGAACTAAAGAAGAAAATTATACTACTTCTTTTCTATAATGTCCAACATCTCTTACCATTCCTTGGACATTCTGTTGTGTCCCATAATACCCATCAAGTGTAACAGCCCTTGAAGTTAACTTATCCTGCTAAAACAATGGCATCAAAAACACAGCTTAGCACATTCTTGTTCGAAGAACTTGTCAACCATATCCGAAGCTTCAACTCTACTTGAGAAAATATCTAAAAAGAATTAGTAACACATTTCCATCGCCTGGAAATTAAAAGAATATGCTAACCATTTGTTGCATGTTGTCATGCGCACCAACAGAGATGACCTCTTGCTCTGACTGCCCCTGAAAATCATGGTAGTTAGCTAAATACATACGCCATTAACAAGTATGAAAATAATGTAGCACGGAAGAGATGCACTAGCCAACCTTTCTTTTCTTAGTTGGATTCTTTTTCTTATTCGCCTTACTTGTACTTTTACTTTGGTTATCATCATCCATGCAGATTAAACCATGTGTGGGTGACGTAACAGCATCTCCAAGGGCTTTATGAGAAGTATTCATGCTCAAACAATTTGAAAAGGCTTCTTCCATGGCACGGAATGCTATACTGTAACTTTCGGGGGACAATGATGCTTCCTCACTCAATTTCATTGCTCTCTGACAGAGATCATTGTACCGTTGCAATCTAGTCTGCACATGTTCTGATTCCTCTCCTATGAACTGTCTGCTTTTTGCATCTTTTGTCCATCGTTTTGCAACATATTGAGACGGAAGGACAGAGAGGCCACAGATTTGGAGGACAACCAATATATGTCTGCATAGATAACCTTTGTATTCATATAATCTGCACATACAAGAAACTTCAGATTTCATTTCATCCAACATAACCACGAATTTCATATTCCTGTCTAAATCTTCAACTCTGAAAATGCTGCTTGTGCCATCTTGGCTTTGCTTTTGAGGATGACAGGCCACTGCACCCACAGCCTCAACTTGAAACTTCTTGAATACAGCATTTGTGTACACCCCAGAAACGCTCTTCTCAAAAGGGGATGGAGATTTCAGCATAGGTTGCTTGTTCCAGGTATCGGATTCTGCTTTGGCTTCCTCTTCATACCTGTCATGCAATACTGTTTCATAAAGCTTTGCGAACTCTTGCACAGAGGTTTTCTTGTGCACATACTTGTCGAAGAACGAATTGACACTTTCAGACCGCTGAGCAGCAGACATTCCAGCTAAGAAGAGATCGGTCATATATGTGGGTGCCCACTTTCTACGATCCTCAAACAACAATTTCATTAACTCATCTTCCCCGAGCTCAAATCTATCAAGTATTTCCCACCACCTTTTCGCAAACTCCTCCTCCGTGCACGACCTGTATACGCAATCTTCAAACTCCGCATTGAAATTCTCATGCTGCTTCATCACATGACCAAGATTCTCGGCAACCTTTCCCAGTATGTGCCACAAGAAAAAGCAGTGGCAAGCATTTGGGAAGACCTCCGAAATAATGGCTTCCAATGCTTTGTCCTGTTCAGTGATGATGACCTTTGGAGGTTGTCCACCCATTGCTTTTAGCCAAGTATGCATTAGCCAAGAAAATGTGGCAGCACTCTCATCCGAAACCAAAGCACATCCCAGTGGCATCAACTGATAGTGCTGGTTTACTCCAACGAAAAGAGTAAGGGGCATCTTGTATTTGTTTCTGATGTAAGTGGTGTCAAATGATACAACATCACAGAAACTATGGTAATCATACCTACTTTTGGCATCGACCCAAAAAACATTTTTTGCACGCTGATCTTCACCCACATCTACTGCATAAAAGAAATTTGGATTCATAATCTGCATTTGTGACAAATGATCCAGCAAAATCTTCACATCCCCAGCTTCTAATGCCCATGTTCGGACTTTCTCAAATGGATTTGTAGGGTCATTCCTCAGACTGACCACATTTTTGTACTCAGCAAACTGTCGGGCCATTGCTGCATACATCCTCCTGGTTTGTTCACTGACAGCTTGAGCTGGCATAAGCTCGTGATTATGCTCCTTCACGAAACTATGTATAACCCATTTCCCATCAGGCCTTCGTTTCACATGCATGCTTGCTTTACAATCTGTCTTCAGACATGCTCGTCGACCAGGTGTACTACTGTCTGAGTCTTGCTTGTTCTGTCGAGCCCGTGGCCGATTAAAAGACTTATCATACTCTCGCTTAGTTCCATATCTAGAACAAGCAAATTTAGCATCAATGAACTCTCTTGAAGTTTTAGATCGACGACTGTTCTGTATCGCAGTGTTGAACCCCACGGACCGAGCATACTCCTGGTAAAAAGCGTACGCTTCACCATGTGACTCAAATTCCATACCAGAAAGTGGCTCAAGGTTTGTTCTGTCATCTTTCAATACTATCAACGCCATTTCAGAGGAATTCATATCTCCAGAATCTTCCTCATGAATATCAACTCCAACGTCCATCATGTTTCCGCCCTCAATGCCTCCATTCTGCAGCTTTATATCACCGCCCAACATATTAATGGTATCAATATCTTTAGGCTCTTCATCTTCCTTGCATTGTTCCCCAGAAGGTAACCTAAGATCGATATCCATTCTTAAACCTCAACTACCTGGATGACAATTTATCTTTATCTGCCTATCTGGAACATGGAGAGGAGGAGGCAAACATCACAATGAACAAAGTAACACACGTTAAGCAACTCGTTTCAATAATACAAAGTAACACATGTCAATCACTGCTAAATGCGAATACCAACAACAAGAAATAACTTGTGAAACCCTAAAGACAACACTTTTATACATGAAAGCAGCAAAGCAAATGCGGGCAGTAAAGCTCAAATTGTAGCAGCGGGGAAGCTGCAAGAAAAATCAGATAAGTTCCTATTCTCACAAAAAAAAAGGCTACATGTTGACCAAGTTGTGATGTCTAAACCGCCACCGCATTTCAGAAATGCAAAGTTTCATGTTTGATCGGGAATAGAGGTAAAACAAAAAGCTTGAACCATTTTTTCCAGGAAAAAGCAAGAAACTTTAAATGCTCCAACTTGTGTGCACCAAAATTTCTGAGAAACAAAGCGAGAAACATGCTTGTGATGTGGTAAATGAGATCAAGTCAGGGGGGAGAAAAAATAAAGAAAATGCCCAAATCAACATCAGTAGCTTGGAAACACATAATTGAGAGGAAGAGAAAGAGAAAGGAGAAAGAGAGCGGGAGGGAGGAACCTGAATGAACTGAAGTGGAGGGTAATGAGCACGAGCTGGAATCTGCAAGAAACCGAAGGCGAGTGGAGGAAAGGCGCGTAGAGAAATTGGGGAATTTAAATTTAGGGTTTGCTCTGATTTGGGGAAGGTTCCACTCGCTTTGTGTCTCGCGCGTAGATACATTAATAAATAAAACTGCCTCATCTAATTCTCAGCTGCTGCATCCACTTTTGTCAGTTTGTTGTACTAATGGACTTTTCACAGTTTGGGCTTCACTTTCCGTTGGGCCTTGTTTTGTTGGACGGGTCCATGAAAACAAATTCACTTATTTTTTGTTTTTTATGCATTTTTTTTTTTTTTTTGTGTTAGAGAATATCGTTCATTCTATTTCATAGCCGGTATGGCCGAATAACACAACCTAAGTAGATACGAACCCTGAGATAAGTACTACGTTCTAAACGATAACAAACTAGGGAGCTCCTAAAAAACGCAAACATGATTGCAAAAAATAATGCAGGAATGGATCAACCCCAACCGCTCCACAAACCCCCAGGCGAACCCCGATGGGACCTCCCATTAAAGCCTTTCAAATTTCAACAGCCAAACAACAAGGGGAACTTCCAAAACAAAAAGCAGTGCAGATAGACAAGGCCAAACAATACCCCACGACCCATGAGATTTGAAACGTGATTTCAGAGTCCCTGAAAACAGAGACTTATGACGACGAGGAGGGGAGGCGGCGCTGTCTGGGGAGGAGACCCAGCAGAGCAACAGAGGGATGATTGAAGCACGTCCGAGCGAGTTTCAACTAGTGACAGACCCTCCCATTAACTATACAATCAAGAATCGGTGAGACAATGGCCTCTAACAAAATTTGATGGCAGGACGCGAGGGGCGCACGATGAAGGACACGAGCGATGGCAACATGCCGCCGCCCAACTTGGAAGGCCGAAGATGGCCGACGCGAAGCAGATCAGCGGGCGCTTGAAAGAGACTGGGACACTTTCTAGGGGCACTTGCCGGCAGGGGCTAGCCGAGCTAACAGCGCTCCGAGAGAATCCAAACCAACGATCGGGAAAACAAAAAGCCCCAAAAACAGTGAAGAATTGACAATGACAGTGAATGCCATATGACGAGAACCCTAAAGAAGTCATTGCCATTCCAAAATGGTACACTATCCAAGCAAGCGTTGCAGGCAGACATCGCATGGAAGACCTCGCGCACGGGAGCCCCAATAACCCCATCAGGGGCACGCAGAGATGGCCTCTGCGGGCATGCACTGCAGCAGTCATCGCGCAGAAGCGGCCACCCCTCGCACCCACACCTCCACGAATCCCACGTTCCCCTTGTGCACGTCTCCCACGTTCCCCACTCTAGGCACACCTTCCACTCCCTCGTGACGTGGGAACGTGGGCAAGGAAACTGTACGGGCATCACCGTATATAAGGAGATTCATCTGAGAACAAATGTATGATATTCTCTCTAGCTATAAACACTTAGATCTTGAATCCTTGAACTGACTTTAGCATCGGAGTATCTCCCCGGGATCCCATAATCTCTGGTCTT
>JBBYHH010274512.1:0-12754 GCA_038382905.1 Daphne laureola
GCTTGTAGAACAAGGTTGTTAAGTAATATCTTGTATTCTCTGTTTACTTGTTTTCAATCTATGCAGGTTAGTAGCTTCTAAGTTTGTCTACCATATTTACCATGGAGGTCGGTTTTTAGAACATCCCTATAGGTATGAGGGTGGGGAACTTACTGAGGTCAGGGGTTTAGAGTATTGTAGTGAATGAGGATCTTTTGTAGAGTTCATGAAGAAAATGAGGATGTTTGGCATCTCAAGAATATACTATGCAACTGGTAGTACATTGAGTAGAGCAGATGATGTTAGATTGATATGGGACATGATGAGTGTTGCAGATGCAGTTATGATATTATTTGACAAGAGGGAGATAACATTATACTGTGAGAATGCAGATGGGCCTTCAATCTATGATCCTATTGCTCAGAATGTTACTGTTGAAGATGAGAGTGCAACACAGAAGCCAAGCATTAAGAGGAAGCTTGATTTTGAGGTTGGTGATAGTGGTTACAGACAATGAAGGCTTGACAAAGGCAAAGGTAAATTGATTGAGCATAATGCAGTTCTAGGAGAGTTAGCAGGTAACCTGCAGGTGAGTGATGAGGAGTATATGTCTCCTTTTGATGAGGGTGTGGATGATAATGATGCTAGTTTCTGGCTGGATGAAGATGATTTGAATGTTAATGAAGAGGTTGGTGTTAATGTTAATGAAGAGGTTGGTGTTGATGTTAATGAAGAGGTTGGTGTTGATGTTAATGAGGAGGCTGGTTTAAATTTTAATGAGGAAGGTGTCAATGCTAATGAAGAAGTTGAAGGTGACTCTAGTGATAGTTATTCTGATGGAGACTTTCAGGATGAGGAGCATACTAAAGAGTCAGAAGATGATGAAGTTGTTGATTTAGAAGAAGAGAGTGGAGATGAAAGGGCACTGGAGGGTTACTCATCTGAATATCTCAGATCAGATGAAGAAGTGGATGCAATTGAGGAATTATTTGACACGGAGGAAGGTGTTGAAATTGAGGTTAGTTACAGGAGGAGTAAGTGGCCTAGATATGTCAAGGGGGCTTCTCAGGGATTTCTTAGGGGCATGAGGTTTAACAATAAGAGTGATCTAAGGAATGATCCCAGCATGAGAAGGAAAGTATTGAAGGAGAATGTTAAGAAATGGTGCCAACTAGAGATAACCCCTAAAATGGCAAAGAGAGTGAAAAGAGTCTTCAGAACAAATTCCAGGGGTACTAGTCCTTATGAATATTCACTACTTAAAGACTATGTGGGGGAGCTGATTAGGACCAATCCAGGGTCTACTATTGTTTTGGGTGTGAATCCTTCTGAAGATGGTGTTGGTGAGAGATTCAAGAATTTATATATTTGCTTTGATGCTATTATGAGAGGGTTCAAAGAAAGTTGCAGAAGAATTGTTGGAGTGGATGGGTGCTTTTTAAAGTCTGCAACAAAGGGCCAAATGTCAGCTGTGGGGCGTGATGCTAATGACCAAATATTCACAATTGTCTGGGCCATTGTGGCAATTGAGAACAAAGAGTCATGGATGTGGTTCTTAACTCTGTTGAGAGAATATCTAGAGATAGATGATAAGCATAAATGGGTAATACAATATGATCAACAGAAGGTAACGTGTGTTTTTTGATTTTTATGCTTTCATCGAATCCTATAATCATCAAAAGTCTCCTCTGTTTTCATCTAATCAAAGCAACTTAACTTTTTACTGTTACATGGGCTTATCCCAGCATTGGCATCAGTCATGCCCAAAGTGGAACACCGTTTGTGTCCAAGACATATACTAACAAATTGGCAGAAGAAGTACCCACGTGATGTTTTGAAAGGATATTTTTTGGCATGTGCAAATAGTACATCAGAGAGGGTGTTCATAGATAACTTAGACTTGATTGGTCAATATCCAGATGTAAAAGAGGATTTACTAAAAACAGACCCTCATCATTAGTCAAAGGCCTTCTTCAACCGAGAAGTTAAGTCTGATTCAAACCAAAATAACATATGTGAGGCCTTTAATGGTGTTGATGTTGTGTTGAAGGCAAGGGAAAAACCAATATACTCCCTTTGTGAAGACATTAGGAAGTATCTAATGGTCAAATTTAATGAGAAGATAAGTTTGGAGAGAGTTGGAAATGCGACTTAGGACCTGACATTATGCTTAAATTAGAGGACTCTGTTAAAGATTATCACATTTCGACAGTCACAATCAATGAGGTTGAAGGGTATGAAGTGAGTCATGATCTAGATCAACACACGATTCATATAGATAAAAGGAGTTTCTTATGTGGTAAGTAGGACTTGACAGACATCCCATGTGAGCATCCTGCATGTTGTATTTTCAACATAGGGCATCCCTTAGAACTATATGTAGATGAATGCTACAGAAAAGTGCTTTTATGAGGTCTTTCCAGTATTCCTTACAACCAGTGGGTGGGCCCAATGTATGGAGGAAGACAGATGCCCTGCCTGTTATAGAGCATGTTGTTAAGAGAATGTCAGGCATACCTAGGCTTAGGAGAGTGAAAGAGGCTGGTGAGGAGACCACAGCTTCACAAGGACCAAATAGATCTTTTTTCCAACTTTGCTCAATTTGTAAGAAACCAGGGCATAATAAGAGAAAGTGTAGAATATACGTAAATTTGTTGTGTTTGACGAGATTTTGTGTTAAAATGACAACATTCTTAACAAATACATTATGTTATATGTAGGTTGGGTCTGGTAGTGGAT
The DNA here is from genome assembly GCA_038382905.1 of Daphne laureola. NCBI lineage: Eukaryota > Viridiplantae > Streptophyta > Magnoliopsida > Malvales > Thymelaeaceae > Daphne > Daphne laureola. The sequence goes on from JBBYHH010274512.1 coordinate 2,719, forward strand.
CACAACAACCACCTGATCAACGCACTGATGAATGGGTCTCCTATAACCCATCCATTCAAAAACTGGCAATGGGGAGAGACATTGGAAAATTTACAGGGAGAGCTGCAGGGTTGCAAGATCCACCACCAAGAATGGGAAGGACAACAGGGGTAGGAGTTTACACAGACTTAGCAAGTGGGAACACAGTGTACAATGTAAGCTTTTTCACTACAATATGTTATATGCCATGCAAGATCTTTTCTACATTTAATCTAATCTTTATCTAATTTCAGCAGCCTGGGAGACTAGGCCAAATGCACCTAAATTCTGAGTCATCAACTGTATGTAGCAGACAACCAGTAGGTGATGCACCAAGAACAGAGGGTGGATCACAGGATCATACCAGTACTGCTCCTTGAAGATCTCATGTTGTCAACTTGAAATGGAAGACTAGAAACAAGAAATAGTGACTTATGTAATTTTGTGGATAATTATGGAAAACAAGATGTATGGTTGTAGTATTTTTTGGATGTTTGGTCCAAGTGTTGCAGTAGATGTTCTTACAGGGGAGATAAGTATTAGGATTGACTATGTGACGTCAAATGTTTGTTGAATGTTGGATGAATTTATCTATGACATTATGGTTCCATGTCTGAAACTCTCTATTAGACTGAAATGAAGTCAGATATTGAATAATATGAGCACTCAATGGGCACACTACAACAAGATCATATGATTATGAAAAAAAACATGTCATTACAAACATAATATTGCAGAAAGATGTCCATGAACGTGCCTGCATTGCTTAAATGTCTCAAACATGTCATGACAACAACACACTACAATCGTTGCAATCATAATATTACAAAATCATGGTCACTTCCTAAACAAATAATACTAGAGGATCACTGTGCTATAACCTAACATCACTTCCTAAAGCATATCACTACAGCAGCTAGCATTACAGCCAGAGTTGAAAACACAAGAATAAGATTCTGAATCTTTAAAATCCTTAGCATGTGCTTCTGCAACTCACTGACTTTGGGGTCATTCACCATAGGTTCCTCTTGCCTATGCTTCAACCACCCAATCTCAGCATCTTTTTGATAGATCACCATCTCTAAATCTGGCCTCAAACTCTGAAGCTCTTTCTTGCTCTTTAACAGGTCATTTATTACAGTTACTGCTTGTTACGAGTAACTGGGATCAACCCAATCCCACAAACCACATCCAATTTCTTGCCCCTACAGATGACAAAGAGCAGTATGAACCCACAAAAATTCCAGTCCATTTAGGAAATACTTCAATTCAGATTAACAATATAAACATAAACTAGGGAAAAAAATTAAAGCACAAAAACATTAAACAGAGCAACCTCTTACCTTCCGCCATGGGCATTGCACAAACCTTTGCCCTGGGTTCTTCTCAATCCATGACGTTTGCGCTCTAACAGAAATTCCACAACCGTAATGGTCGGGAATATAGTCTATCCCTTCACCGGAGACTATCTGTATAGGGGAAACATAACCATATGTCTCTCTGTACTCCCGATTCACTCCGCTCGATTCGGTGCTTGATGAAAGCGCACTAACCATTTTCGAACTCGAATTGGAGGAAGAATTGAAGTTTTACGAATCGGTTCCCAAATTCCCTAACCCTAATAACCCTAAATGTATCCTGCTCCCACCCAAAGTATCCACGTCAGAAGATCCAGAAAGTGCCTGAATGCCAAACAAAGGAGTGCCTGAATGCCAAACAAAGGAGTCTACTTGGCAGCCACAAAGGTCAGATTATGTCACGTTAGCGGACCGTAACGGAATATTCCCAAAGATATCGTCCGTTATTCAAAATAATGGCAAACGGATCCAGTAAACCTTTACAGTGTTATATTGCTACCAACAAAGCTAAGATAAATTTATTTCTTAACCCGTGAAAAAATAAATACAAAAAAGATCCTTTTATCAAACATGAATGGTAAAAATGGACATTTTCTCAAATAAAAATTGATAAGCATCACTGAGAATGGTCGTTGGTGGGATTATCATTCCACTAGTTTCGCTTCGCCGGCTTGATTATGGCTGTTCTCTTGATGATAATGGTAATGATCCAAACTCATGCCTAACCCGACCCGACCACCGTCGTAACCACTGCCGCCGCCCAATCCCAATTGTTGCCTCCCATTTGCTGTTGTTGAACTACAGTATCATCGAACCCAGCTGAACCGGGCTGACCCGGCCCGCATGCGAGTAGTGTACCGGGAAAGTCTACATTTGCGTCTCTAAGGAGGTGGTGTTTTTTATGTGTGTCGGTTTGTTTGAAATTTATGGAAGAGACAGAGAGTGGCATACGAAATGTAGATGGATGATGATGATGTTCATCTGGACAAAAAGACAGCTACTGTTTAGTTAATTAATTAGTTTTTTATTAAATAATTAATTATTAGTTAATAATATTGTGGCTACTGATGATAATTAATTATAGTTGGAGGGATGGAGGATATTTTGAAAAGAGGGTAGAAGTGAAAGTTTTGTGGAATTTGGGATTAATATGTAAATTTTGAAAATGTTGAGGGTAGGATTGATTAAGCTTTAAAAATTGGGATGTAATGTAGCAATTAATAAAGGGCAAAAGTGTCATTTCATCTTTCATCATCTATTTAAACGGTTAAATTAGACGAGAACGGTTCACGTAATTTAATGATATAACTTTTAAAACAAAAACTTAAAATGAATTTATAATACATAACAAACATAAAAAAAGAACTAGGAACGAATTTTGCTCCAAATAATATAGTCTCATCTAGACAGTGGCGTAACCACATGTAGCGTGGGTGGGTCATGACTTCTTTTAAAATTTTACAAATTAACTAATATGTAATAGTATTAATATTTTAATTGAAATAATAATTATTTTTTTATATTTATATAAATTATATAAGATTTATTTGAATCATACATTGATCCAATTCATAAAACTGAATAAATTTATGTAACAAATAGTCCAGTAACTGAAAATATAAAACTTATTTTTTATATCTTATTATTTTAATAGTAATATATCAATGTTCGATAAATATTTTTTTTGTTATCATTTTATTTTATTTTTTAGTACCTTCGTCTTAAATTATTTTAGACGTTTGACTTTTGATATTATGTTTGACTCAAATAATTATTAAGAATAATTTATTATTTTTTAAAAAATATATATATATTTAAAAACTAAAAATATTGAGTTATCATTTATATATAAATTATTTAATTTTTCACATTAAATTTTTAAAAAAAATATCATAAATTAAATACTAAAAAAAAATATTTAATTTTTTTCAAAACGGATGAAAGTATCAATTATTGCCGAACCGAAAATCCTGACTTCGCCATTGTATCGAGAGGAGCAGCATAAGCCAGGTAGGTTTATGATGATGGAGAATGAGCACTTAAAAAGTTTTTTTATATAAAATCTTTTTTTTTTATATATATTTTAAGAAGCACTTAAAATGTTGAATTTCAGACTCCTAGTTCTTGGCTCAATGGACCACATAACACAACATCACATGCTAATTAGTCTATCCACACATCATCAATCACACAATCCTTTCTTGTATAAATATTGCTCATCACGTCCTACCAAAACCGATATATATTTCTTTTTTATTGTTTTGGAAAAATTGATACTCCCTTCGTTTTAAATATATTATCATAATATCAACAACAACAAAAATGTTCTAAATAAAATGATTGTTTCAGACTTCTGTATTATTTTAGTTTATTTTTATCTTTATATATGCATTTACTTATAAAGTGTAGGGAATGGGTTGAGAGGGGTAAAAATAGATTTGAGATGGGATAATGATGAAAATTTATATAAAATGAAATGAGTTAGTGACTAAATACAATCTTAATCTATATAAAAAAATTTAAAAATGACAACACGTTTGGAATGGAGAGAGTATGTTTTTCAAAAAGAAAACTTTTGCAGACTAACGTTATCTTATTATCTTTTATTTTATTTTCCATTCAAAAAAGTAATTTTATCTTATATATTTACTTTATATTTTTATCCTTTAATCAATAATATTTTTTAATTTTTGTGTTCAGTTAAACATATTAATGTGGATGTGACGGAGGAAGCATAATTTATTTTGATTTAATTCATACCGTTTTCATTTTGGGAATCTCTTAGTTTCTTGTTAGTTTCCCTTTCTTATAAAATTTCTCTGTGACAGATTTTAGGAATTTTTCTTCTTACTTTAACAATTCTCAATATACATACATACAGAACAATTTTAAATCCATAAATTCATCATTAATTCTTTATAAAATAATATTTTTTTAAAATTTTTGAGCTCGTATACATCTTATTTATTAATAAAAAATATATCTTTAAATTTTTAAAAATAAATTTTTCATTTTAAATAAACCGAGCCTATCTCAATTACCTTTCGTGTTCATTTCGGGAAAATTCTTTAAAAAATGTTATAGAAATAACCGCAACTTAATTTGTGTCGTAGTTTTTGTTGATCACAATTGAAGATTGAACTTCGGAGTACTAAGCTACCTAGTCCGTCCATAAAAAATTGTACCATTAGACTTCCGAATGTTGCTTTTAAAAGATTAATTATAAAGAAAAAATCTGAAATTAGGTATATTCTTCATTTTTATCCTGCATTTTTAAAATCCTTGAAAAATTCTAATTTCTATTAAAAACTCTGTTAGATTTTTAGATGTAATTACAAAAATAGACTATAAATATTTATAATCCTAACCAATATACCCTACTTATTTTAATCTATACAAATTAACCCTAAATAGTTTCAAAATTTACAAACCCACCCTCCTCATCAGTGGCGGATCGAGTGAAAAAAAGTTAAGTGAATTGAAAAAATTCATTAATAATAATATTCTCTTCGTTCGTGAATAATTATCCCATTTGATTTTATTATTTCAAGATTTAATATTTTATTCAAATTTTAACAAAGATAATTTGTTTAACTTTTAAAAAAAAAAAAATATATATATATATATATATATATAATTTAGATTACAAACTATGATACATACAGAAAATATTTTATTTTCGATGTCTAAACATTCATGAAAAATAAATCATAGATTAAATACGGTGAAACTATCAAAATAAATGCGATAATTTTTAGTGGACGGAGCGAGTAATAAAGTTTTGAAAAATCAAAACACAATTGGTACATAATATTTATTTATTAAGAATTCGATAAAAAACACTCCATCCGTTCATGAAAGATTGGTTCATTTGTTTTTACTGTTTCAAAGTTCAATATGATATACATATGAAATATTTAATTTTCAATGTCTAAACATTCATGGAAAAAAAATTATAGATTAAATACTGTGAAACTGTCAAAATAAATGGGTCAATCTTTCATGGACGGAGGGAGTATAAGAATTGTAATTGAACGAATAACGAAACGAAGAGGATGTGGATTCAGAGGAGGAGCTGGTCCAAGGGGTTAGAAATGAGATATTTTTAGGGGTTGGACTGAGCTTGGGTTAAGGATAATCTTTTTTTTAATTGGGTATAGGTAGTAGTAATTGGCCCAAATTTTAGCCCAGCTGGAGCTGGGCCAGTTCTCCTGCTGATCCGCCTCTAAGCGCGCATTGCCGCGGAATGGGAATCGAACTAAGAAAACACTTTTTCTGTCTCTACATAAATGATGTGTATTATTTTTTGGGATGTCTGTGCAAAATTTGTGCATTTTTTTTTTTAATTTGAGGTGAACTGTTTTACTCAAATACGACTAACATTTCATCCTCTATTATCTTTGAAATTTTTTCAAGCATAACCAATGTACTAAAATGGCTGCATTTTTTACATATTTTTTTCATTCATTTCTTAATTTAAGTGTCAAAAGAATTATACTATTTATTTGGTGACGGAAGTAAGTATTACTTTCATGGATTAAATTTAAAAGATGGTACAACTATTTGTTGAAAACAATATACTTCAGAAATATGTTGAGATATATGGAGTATGGACTTAGTTATTGTATGCATGAATGATTCGGCATAAATATGAAGGGAGTATAGTAATTAATCTATTTTTTTGTCATGAAAGTTTAGATATCTAAAATTAAATAATTTATATGCATGTCATTATTTGAAGTTTACATTTTCTAATTTATCTTTTTTTTTCTTCTGTTTTTTTACTATTTCAAACATAAAAGTCAAAATATATATAATTTGTTTTGTGAGGGAGTAGATAATTTGTTGAAAACAATACGTCTAAAAAATATATTGAAATTCATGAAGTGTAGACTTAGTTATAATATGGATGAATGATTGGGATTTGTAGACAAATATAAAAGAAATAATCGTATGGTGACAAAGGTGAGGAAAAAGAAACAAAAAAGAGAAGGAAACTATATAATCCTCATAAGAAAATGAATAAGTAAATTAAGTTAATGTCGTTCGTTTATGTTCAAAAATTTATCGGTTCTCAAAAATATTAACATATCAAATAACAATAGGTTCAACGTCATAAATTTATGGAGTATCTGTCAAATTTTTAAATTTTTAGGTTAAATTGATTATTAGAAGAGTGACATAGATCACATATATTTTTCTTTTACGAAATATTCAGAAATACTCCATCTGTTAACAAACTTAGTGTAAATTGTGGCTTAAATTAAAGTTTGATGGTAAGTTATACCATAGATAGTAAAATAGTGGTGAAAATGAATTAAAAAAAATTAGTAGCGAATCTTATCTTTGCGTCAAACATAGATGAAAATTTGTGCTCTATTGCTCTTCACTCAATTAGATACTGAGTGAAGCTAATTATAAATGTATCAAGTGTGATTATCTCCCGACTATTTCAAAATTTACACTTCTCCCCCTTCATTTCTAGAAACATATAGTTTTCCTACCCACTTATCACCAAAACCAATAATTATTTGACCATAACTCCATTAGTTGATCACTACTCTGATTACCCATGTTTTGCTACGGGATAAAATCAATGAGAAAAATTATATGATTATGTATTATGTGTACATGCATTTTTTTAAAGGTTTACATGCATTTGTTTTTTAAATCTCAGAATAAGTATTTTATGAATTTTTATTTGTATAAATATCAAATAGTTTTTTTTTCTTCATTTTTATCTAAACTAACAGAGCATTACTTGTTAGTGTTTGTTAACAAAAATAAAATCACCTAAATTCATTTAATCACATTACTTATTAGTGCTTGTGCCCACATTAAGTACTAACAAATATTCAATAAAAGCATGTGTATGGAGGAAAAAATATATGAATATTGGATAATTATCACACCCCCAAACTTAAATGTTTGCTAGTCCCTAGAAAATACACTACCTACATGTAATTTAAAACTAAGCAAATAACCAAAACTACCAATGCTTACTGAAGTTAAACTAGAACCCAAAACCACACACCTCCAAACATACAAATAATCATACAAGTTTTAGGAGTTTGTGCTCAAACCAGTAAACAGAGGATCGCTCCCTAAGTGTTTCAATCTCTAAAGTGGATGTGTATGTGTGTATAGTGATCTTACCAAGTATCTTCAATCCATATGCTTGTAAGCGAACCAAAACTCCTCTACTCATTCTTCCCGAAGGAAGAAATTGCATGTCTTACCAGTCGGGTGGTCTTCATTCAAGTTGTAATGAGGTCTGGCTTGGTGAGGACGGATATCGGTTGACAGCTTCATTTAAGGTGGAGCTTATATGAAACAACCTGAGTTTACAAGTTATCGAGTACTAAAGACAAATAATCATTACAATTCATACCCACTTAACTTGCATCTTTTGCAAGCTTCACACTTTTTCACTAATTGCACCTTTTTAACCTTAATGATAATTCTGGACTAACAATTAATTATAATATTTTTTTCTTGATTTCGCTTTCATTTTTTATTTTCTTTTTCACTTTAGGCATACAATTTTCCAGAACTGTCATATCACTTATTTAGCACAACAATTAAAATTCCTCCAAACTTAGATCTTTACCATACCTCAGAAAATTCCACACCTATCCCCAGAATAACATACTCAAGCAGATCACTTATTTAGCACAACAATTAAAATCCCCCCAAACTTAGATCTTTACCATACCTCATAAAATTCCACATCTATGCCCAGAATAACATACTCAAGCAGTTTCATGGATGAAAGGTGATATCAAAGAGTTGAGTAGCTTAAAATGTGGTTAATGAAAGAATCCGGCTCAAGGCTCAAATGGGATTATCTAATGGAAATAATGAACAGGTTGACTATTAAGATAATAGGCTCATCCTAATTTGCCACAATCTTTCCGGTGTAACATACAACACATGCAGACTTATAACAGTTACAAGCAAGAAAGTTCTAGCTCCGATACTTAGTAAGATACTCTCATGAAAGAATAAAGCACACAATTTATGCAATATTAAGCTCAAATTCTCATAGGTGGAATCTTCATTCAAAGTTTTGAACACAATTTCCTACTACTTGTATGATCAAGAATATGCATATCAACAGAGGTTCCAGGCTAAAACTCAACTTACTGAAGCATTGAGGTTCCTAAAAATGCAACCTAGACACTAATGCAACTAAAACATCAAATATTTTTTATTGGTTTTGTTTTTCTCTTCTTTTTTTTTTGATAATGAATAACTGAAAAAAATTGCAACTACTGAGGTGCAAGTAAACATTATCCACAAAGTAATCATTCTCACTATCTCTAGCAGACATCAACAAAATATGCAAAGCATGAATACCCTCCGAAACTTAAAATTCACATTGTCCGCAATGGAAAAAGTAAAAAGGTAGGTGAGAGAAAGTGAGTCATACATGGGGCAAGTTAGCCTCCCTCAAGAATCCATGTCATCACCACCAGTCATGGGACCAGTGGCGGGGTCAAAGAAGGAAGAAGCGGACCCTCCTGATAGTCATGCGTCTATGCGGGCCATGAAATCATATTGGCGATGGTGATCGATCGTATCTGCATCGAGTCATGCCTGAAGAATATGGCGTGCTTCATGATCCTCATCTAAACGGGTATGGAGCGCCTCCCGTGCCACTGCATCCTTATCCAGACGGCAGAAGATCTTCTTTATCCAGTTTCATAGCTTGCTTGGGCTTGGCAATCGATATGTTTTCAACCGCCTTGGCTAGCTTGGTGATCTGGCTTGATATTGCATCGAACTTTGCATTATATATCACCTCCAGATCCACTTCATATATTCTATTGGTCTGAGCTCTAGAGCTTGAGCTTGCTTCTCTGGTCTTTATCTGCTCCGTCTTTTTTGCCAGCTTATTCAGAATATGGAGACACTCGGTTTTTCCCTTGTCGCGGAACCTACCGCCAGCTGTTGCATTGAGAAGTCCCTTCTCTGTCGAGTTTAAACCTTCATAAAAAAGATTTACCTGGTATCCCGGTGTAGATCCCTGCCCCGGAAGTTGTTTGAGAAATTTCAGAAATGCTTCCAAGCCACATTTAGACTTTCATTTGGCTTCTGGTGGAACATGGAGATCTCATTCTGAATCTTTAGTGCCTTTTCAGATGGGAAAAATTCATCCATGAAGGCACTGTGAAGATCTTCCCATGTGTGGATTTCTCGAGCATTGAGATTCTTGTACCAGAGTTTGGCATCAACCAGAAGTGATAGTGAAAATAATCTCATCCTGACATCTTCTTCTGAACCCTCTTCCATGTCACATATATCGCATATTTTGATGAATTGATCAATATGATCATGTGGGTTTTCATCAAATTTGCCACAAAATGGGTTTTGTCCCACCATGTTGTAGATGTGGTTCGGGATCTTGAACCTTCTGGCTGGCACCGCTTCTGGACGGATTAATCGTCGCTCACCATTCCATCTGGAAGCTCTCAATAAATAATCAATTGATGGCTCCGGTGCGGCCTGATTCTGATGATTCCCCACGGGGACGTTATTATTATCAATCTCGTCCCTTTCATCACTGTTGCTGATGTTTCTGTTCATGTTGACTGAATTGCTTGAAGAACTAGTATCACTTGAAAATTCTTGTGTACTCTTGTTCTTCCTCCTCAAAT
>JBBYHH010274623.1:0-12753 GCA_038382905.1 Daphne laureola
TTAGACAATGTGCACAATTTTAATAGTGTGTTTTTTTGGTAATACAAACTATAAAAAATGGTTCTTATTAATATTTCCCTCTAATTTTTCTTATTAACATTAATTTAAATTTCAAGTACATTACACTTTTTAAAATTTTGATAGGCTATAGCATTTGTCATTTGGCTCAAACTCGCACAATTATATATGGAGCTATATTAGTTTTTAGAAACTCTAGTATAAATGTTCAGGCAATGTGCACAATTTTAAATGTGTGTTATTCGAAATAAAAACTATAAAAAAGAATCATATTAATATTTATCTCTAATTTTTTTAAATAAATAATAATTTTAATTTCAAGTGCATTACACTTTTCTAAAAAAAATGGTTACCCTTCGGCTCAAACTCGCATAATAATATTGGCAGCTACATTAATTTTTAGAAAGTCTAGTATAAATATTTTAGACAATATGCATAATTTTAAGGGTTTATTTTTTTAAATAAAAGCTATAAAAATTAATAATACAAATATGTTTCTATAAATTTGTTCTAAAAACATTAATTCAAACTCGCACAATAATATTGGTAGCTACATTACTTTTTGGAAACTCTAATATAAATATTTTAGGCAATGTGCATAATTTTAAGGTTGTGTTTTTTTAAATAAAAACTATAAACATTAATCAGATAAATATTTCTCTATAAATATTTTCACATAAACATTGATTTAAATTTAAAGTGTGTCACACTTTAATCTGAAATTTTGAAAGGCTACAGCCTTTATCCTTCGGCTGAAGCTCGCACAATAATATTGACCGCTACATTACTTTTTAGAAACTCTAGTATAAATATTTTAGGCAATGTTCATAACTTTAAGGGTGTATTTTTTGTAATAAAAATTATAATAAATGAATCATATTAATATTTCTCTCTAAGTTATTCTCAAAATATTAATTTAAATTTGCAGTGCATTATACTTTTATCCGAAAATCCGGTAAGCTATAGCCTTTACCCTTTGACTCAAACTCGCTTAGTAATATTGGCCGTTAGAGTACTTTTTAGAAACTCTAGTATAAACGCTTTGGGTAATATTGACAGTTCTAAGGGTGTGTTTTTTTAAAATAAAAGCTATAAAAAATAAATCATACAAAATTTTGGTAGGCTATAGTCTTTGTCATTCTGCTCAAAATCGCATAGTAATATTGGTTGCTACATTACTTTTTATAAACTTTTTTTTTATACAAAGGGAGAAAGGGGTAGGGGGTTGGGGATACCGGAGGCTCGAACTCGAGACCTCTTACAAGTGTCCACAAGAGCATTGATCACTAGACCAAGTGCTCAAGACACTTTTTATAAACTCTAGTATAAATGATTTAGACAATGTGCACAGTTTTAATATTGTATTTTTTGTAATAAAAACTATAAAATGAATCATATTAATATTTCACTCTAAAATTATTCTCATAAATATTAGTTTAAATTTTTAGTGCATTACACTTTTATCCGAAAATTTGGTAGGCTATAACCTTTGCTCTTTGGCTCAAACTCGTAGAGTAATCTTAGCCACTAAATACTTTATAGAAACTTTAGTATAAATATGTTATGCAATAAGGAAAATTTTAAGGTTTAATTTTTTGACATAGAAAATATAAAAAAATGAATCACATGAATCTGTCTCTCTAAATTTTTTATCATAAATATTAATTTAAATTTAAAATACATTACACTTTTCTCTAAAAAATTGATAGGCTATAGCATTTGCCTTTCGGCTCAAACTCACACAATAATATTGATAGCTACATTACATTTTAGAACTTCTAGTATAAATATATAGGCAATGTGCACAATTTTAAATGTGTCTGCGAAATAAAAACTGTAAAAAGGAATCATATTAATATTTGTTTCTAATATTTTTAATGTAAACTTCAAGTGCATTACACTTTTATCCGAAAATTCGGTAGACTTGTAGTCTTTGCCTTCGGCTCAAACTCGCATAGTCATATTGGCCGCTACATTACTTTTTAAAAATTATAGTATAAATATTTTATACAATGTGCACAATTTTAAAGTTGTGTTTTTTGAAATAAAAACAATAAAAAAAAAGTCATATTAAAATTTATCTCTAAAGTTATTCTCATAAACATTAATTTAAATTTCAAGTACATTACATTTGTCTCAAAAAAGTCGGCAGGTTATAGCTTTTGCCTTTCCGCTCAAACTAACACAATAATATTGATAGCTACACTACTTTTTAAAAATTCTAGTGAAATTATTTTATGCTATCTGTGTAATTTTAAGGGTGTGTTTTTTATATATAAACTTGAAAATTTTAATCATGCTAATATTTCCATCTATTTTTTTTGTTATAAACATTAATTTAAATTAATGTGCATTACACTTTTTTCAAAAAAAATCAGTAGACTGTAGTTTTTGCCCATCAGCTAAAACTGACACAATAATATTGGCAACTGCATTACTTGTTAGAAACTCTAGTATAAATATTTTAGACAATCTGCACAATTTTAAGAGTGTGTTTTTGGCAATAAAAACTATAAAAACTGAATCATATTAATATTTTCTTCTAATTTTTCTCATAAACATTAATTTAAATTTCAAATGCATCACACTTTTCTTCAAAAATTCGGTAGGCTATAGTCTTTACCCTTCGGCTTAAACATGCACAATTATATTTGCAGCTATTTCACTTTTTAGAAACACTAGTAATGTTTTAGGATATCTACACAATTTAAGGGTGTCTTTTTTTGAAATTAAAAATATAAAAAAATGAATCATATTAATATTTCTCTCTAATATTTTTTTCATAAAATTTAATTTAAATTTCAAGTGTATTAGATTTTTCTCATAAAACATTGTAGACTATAGTCTTTGCCCTTTCGGGGGCAGCTACATTAATTTTTAGAAAGTCTAGTATACATATTTTAGACAATATTCACAATTTTAAAGCTATGGTTTTTGAAATAAAAGCTATAAAAATGAATAACATTAATATTTCTCTATAAATTTGTTTTTAAAAATATTAATTTAAATTTCAAGTGCATTATACTTTTCTCAAATAAATTAGTAGGCTATATAGTGCCCTTCGGCTCAAATTCGTACAATAATACTGGAAGCTACATTACTTTTTGGAAACTCTAGTATAAATATTTTAGACAATGTGCACAATTTTAATGGTGTGTTTTTTGAAATAAAAACTATAAAAATTAATCATATTAATATTTCTCTCTAATTTTTTGCATAAATATTAATTTAAATTTTAAGTGCATTACACTTTTCTAAAAAAAAAATGGTAGACTATAGTCTTTTCCCTTCGGCTCAAACTCGCCCAATAATATTTAGAGTTACATTACTTTTTAGATTCTCTAGTATAAATATTTTAGGTAATGGGGCGTGTTGTTCGAAATAAAACTATAACAAGTAATTATATTAATATTTCTCTCCAATTTTGTTTAGACAAACAATAATTTAAATTTCAAGTGTATTACACTTTTATCTGAAAATCCGGTAAGCTATAGCCTTTACTCTTCGGCTCAAACTCGCACAATAATATTGGCTGCTATATTACTTTTTAGAAACTCTAATATAAATATTTTACGCAATGTGCATAATTTTAAGAGTGTGTTTTTTAAATAAAAAAAACTATAAAAAATGAATCATATTAATATTTCTCTTTAAATTCGATCTCATAAATATTCATTCAAATTTAAAGTGCATTACACTTTTCTTAAAAAAATTGGTATGCTATAGCATTTACCCTTCGGCTCAAACTCGAACAATAAGTTTTGCAACTACACAGCTTTTTCGAAACTATAGTATACATATTTTTCGCAATCTTCACAATTTTAAGGTTGTGTTTTTTGAAATAAAAACTATAAAAAAAAATCATAATAATAATTCTCTCTAAATGGGATATCATAATTTTTAATTTTAATTGTAAGTGCATTACTCTTTTCTCAAAAAATTCAGTTGGCTATTATAAAAGTTTAAGATGATCTGCGTAATTTTAAGGGTGTGTTTTTTGAAAGAAAAACTAGAAAAAATTAATCATGTTAATATTTCCACCTATATTTTTGTCATAAGCATAATTTTAGTTTCAAGTGCATTACATTTTTCTAAAAAAATTCGGTAGACTATAGCCTTTACCTTTCGGCTCAAACTCGCACAATAATATTGGAAGTTACATTACTTTTTAAAAACTATAGTATAAATATTTTAGGTAATGTGCACAATTTTAAAGGTGATTTTAAAAATAAAAATAAAAACTACTCCCGTCGTCCCAAAAAGATTTGAACATTTAACTTTCAGCATTTAATCTATGATTTGTTTTCTTCAACATTTTGATGTAAAAAATTAAATAATTTATATGAAAATGATAATTCAATGTTTCTAGTTTCTAAATATAATTTTTTTAATTTTTTTTAACAAGTTCTTCCTAATAATTATTTGAGTCAAACACAATATCAAAAGTCAAATGCTAAAAATAATTTGGGACAAAAGTAGTATAAAATGAATCATATTAATATTTATCTTGAAATTTTTTCACATAAACATTAATTTAAATTTCAAATGCATTACACTTTTATCCAAAAATTTGGTAGGCTATAGTCTTTGTCCTTCCGCTCAAACACACACAGTAACATTGGCTGTTACATTACTTTTTGGAAACTCTAATATAAATATTTTAGGCAATATGCATAATTTTAAAATTATGTTTTTGAAATATAAACTATAAAAAATTAATCAGAATAATATTTTCCTGTAATTTGTTCTCATAAACATCAATTTAAAATTTAAGTGCATTACTATTTTCTCAAAAAAATCAGTAGGTTATATTCTTTGCCCTTCCGCTCAAACTAGCACAATAATATTAGCAGTTACACTACATTTTAAAAACTCTTGTTTAAATATTTTAGGCAATCTACACAAATTGAAGGGTGTGTTTTTTGAAATAAAAATTATAAAAATTGAACCATATTAATATTTCCCTCTAAATATTTTTTCATAAACATTAATTTAAATATCAAGTGTATTACAATTTTATCCAAAAAATTGGTAGGCTAACTATAACACTTGCCCTTCGACTCAAACTCTTACAGTAATATTCACAATTGCACTACTTTTTCAAAACTATAGTATAAATGATTTAGACAATGTGCACAATTTTAAGGGTGTTTTTTCGAAATAGAAACTATAAAAAATGAATCATATTAATATTTCTCTCTAATTTATTCTCATAAACAATTTAAATTTCAAGTGCATTATATTTTTTTTCCAAAAATTCGGTAGCCTATAGCTTTTGCCATTCGGCTCAAACTCGCATAGTAATATTGGCAACTACACTGCTTTTTAGAAACTTTAGTATAAATGTTTTAGGCAATCTCCACAATTTTTAGGGTTTGTTTTCTGAAATAAAAATTATAAAAGATGATAATATTAATATTTCTCTCTAACTTTATTCTCATAAACATTCATTTAAATTTAAAGTGCATTACATTTTTCTCAAAAAAAATTAGTAGGCTATAGAATTTACTTTTGGCTCAAACTCGCACAATAACATGCAGCTATACTAGTTTTTAAAAACTCTAATATAAATGTAGGTGATCTGCGTATTTTAAGGGTGTGTTTTTTCTGAAATAAAAACTAGATAAAATGAATCTGTTAAAACTTTCTTCTAATTTTTTTTGTCATAAACATTAATTTAAATTTGAAGTGCACTATTCTCCATAAATTTGGTAGGCTTGACATTTACCTTCGGCTCAAACTCGCACAATAATATTGATAGTTACATTACATTTTAGAAACTCTAGTATAAATATTTTAGGCAATGTGCACAATTTTAAGTGTATGTTTTTTTTAATAAAAACCATAAAAATGAATCATATTAATATTTATCTCTAAATATTTTCACATAACATTAATTTAAATTTCAAGTGTATTACACTTTTATCCGAAAATTCGGTAGGCTATAGCCTTTGCTCTTCAACTCAAACTTGCACAATAATGTTGGCTGCTACGTTTCTTTTTAGAAACTCGAGTATAAATGTTTTAGACAATATCCACAATTTTAAGGTTGTGTTTTTGAAATAAAAACTATAAAAAATGAATCCTATGAACATTTCTCCTATAATTTTTTTCTCATAAACATTAATAGTAGAAACTTTAATATAAGTTTTTTGAGGCAATATGCACAATTTTAAGGTTGTATTTTTTGAAATAAAAATTGTAAAAAATGAATCATATTAATATTTTTCTTAAATCTTTTTTTTCATAAACATTAATTTAAATTTTAAATGTATTACAGTATTTTTCAAAAAAATTGGTAGGCTATATAGTCTTTATCTTTCGACTCAAATTTGACATAATATTGAGAGCTTCATTACATTTTAGATCTCTAGTATAAATATTTTAGACAATATGCACATTTTAAAGGTTTTTGAAATAAAAACTATAAAAAATGAATTATATTACTTCCTCTTTCCTTTTATTTTTGCATTATTTCGACTTGAGATGTCCATTTGATGTCAGTTTGTCTACATTAATTTAAGTTAAAAAAAAAATCAAAAAATATATCTAGAAATTATACACTAAATTATCGTTTTTTGCTAAATTTTATAATTTTATATGTGAACTTGTTAGAAAATTATAGAAAAAAAGTTGGAAAATCAAATGTTGCAATAAAAAATGGTCGGAGGAAGCAACATTTTTCTCTTAATATTTTCTCATAAACATTAATTTAAATTTCAACTGCATTACATTTTTTTGCAAAAAATATGTAGGTTATAGTCTTTACCTTTCGACTCAAACTTGCACATAATATTAACAATTACATTACTTTTTAAAAACTATACTTTTATTTTTTAACAACTTGTAGGACTCGTTTGTTAATGGGAGAACTTGTAGGACTTCGATCGTTGAGTGTTTTCATCTGCTATTTTAACAATATGGTCCTTTAATTTTAATACTCAATTTTAATTTTTTTAACATTATGATCCTATAGATTTTAACACCAAAATTAGAATATGCACTTCTCCCATAGCATTTTTAAATTAAATTATAACTAAAATAACAAGAGAATCATTTTAACTAGTGAGTTTAAAATTCTCACAGCATCAATGCTAGTGAGTCTTTTAACCATACAATTACCATTTATCATGCAACAATGCCAGTATTTTTTTTACAAAATTCAGAGATACCCGCCAGTTTGTTTTCATAAATATCTATTGCGACTATTTCTGTTTTTATTTTATTTTATTTTTTCTGGGTTAGACACAGTTTTTTAACACAAGGGACTGAATAGTGAACGTTTAGTGACGATAAACATTCTATGCTATTGAACCAGAAGATTAGAAAGAAGCAACTTGAAAGAAATCCAATCACAAAAGATGGCGATACAAGTCATACTAGTCGTGTTTTAGTTGTTTCTGAACTGGTCGCCTTGCCTCAAGCATCCTCTTTGTACTCTCTAAAACTCCGAAAAAAATCGATCCACCGATGCCAATCCACAACACTCTTGGTCCAATGCCCTGCACCAGTACTACATTAAAACAACTATTCCAAATCACAAGGATGAATTAATGTTCATATTCCAGACAGAACACATTACTTTCAGAAGAGCCGGCGCTCCTTCTTCCCTAACGATGGTCTGAACACAGTTCAAGATTCCTCTGTATTGGTTCGCAGATCCCTACAGTATAAGTTTGCGGCTTTCGCTCATGAGAAAATGGAAAAGGGAGCAAAATGTATTAGCGAGGAAGAATCTCGTTACCTGAACCATTAACCGCGTTTTAATAACATCCAGTGGAGTGGTTATGGCTCCCGTCAATGCACCTGTAATAGAATGATTAACATGATTTCGAAATTGCTAAACGAAAAATGATGAATGGAAATGTATACAACTATATCCTATTCAACTACTAAATTACCTTGTCAATATCCTAAAAGTTATAGTTGCATTGCATACTTGCATGGCTCATGTATGTTAGGAAAAAAGCCTTTCAGGATGGAAACTTAGCAAGTAACAAGTGTTGTTCTTTTGAATTACGGTACAACTACTTTAAAGCGTGCGTAAAAAGAATAACCATTACCAGCAAAAGCACCGATGATGGCATTCTCAGGATCATTTAGATCTCTTCGAGCCTGTATTAACATATTTAAAAAGTTATTCCAGAGCGTAAAGACTCCTAGGTGGATGCAAGCCAAGTTTATGTTGTGGGCTTATGTGCATGTCAGAAAATGTGATCTCTGATAGATATGGAGCTTACAGCTACTTTATAACCAAGTCGAAGCTGCTCATAGATGCAAAACTGAAGGGCATCGAAGGGCAAATCTCTAAGTAGAAAGGATCCATAACCCTGTGCAGCAATAAAAAATAAAATAAAATAAAAACTGTTCATTATCGTCTTGATAGGACCTCCCAGAAGATCTAACTGACCTTGATCGACCTAGTAAGTCAAAGATGAGAAAAAGTAGTGGGAAAGGTGAGAAAGTGGCTGGGTGAAATGAAATGCAAGTTGAATACCGCATAGAAACCCTTAAATCCCTCCTTCGCCACAATAAGACGAACAGCATCAGGAGCTGAATTGAATTGTCCAGTTTGCATCCTCTGCTTAACCACCTATGTTTCCATGAAATAAGTAAATTAGTCACCAAATGACAGCTGGAAAACTCATTACCATTATGAGGTGAAAAGGAAATGTACGGAGAAATCAAACTACCTCTGTTGGAACACGAATAAATGAAGCAGCAAGTCCACCTACAGCGCCTGCAGTCTGAATGAATAGTAAAGCATTTGCAAGTGGAGTTAAGCATTTTGAGGCTTATCTAAGATTACTTTTGCAGCATATCAGTATTTAAATTATGAAATACGAGAATTAGAAAACCAGAAGAAATTGCCAACATGACTTAAGATGTTACTCTTTCTATAACTTACTCACCAAGTGAGCAATGGCACTAAGCTTTTCAGGGAATGTCCTCAGTAATTGCTGTTTTGTAGGTTCATATACACCAAGAAACACTGCAGAAGCGCTACACAAAGGAAATCATTACCAAAATACCATCAGCTAAAACAGTTGACAAGAAAAATTAACTTCAGAAACTTTGACAAGAAAATGCCATGGGCGAAGAGGAAACGAAAAAGGCCAACTGACACACTATTAGTATAGCATAAATACACCCTAAAAAACTTGACTTCATATTTGAAGCTATTTAATCATCCAGCATCAACATTTGGTTCATTTATTATGCGCAAAAAGATTAAATTTCTCCAGAAAGAAGAGATTTGAAAAAGCATTATCAGAATACCTTTAACTGTTAATGTGGCCCTAAAGTAACCGCATCTTAGATTTTGTAAATAACAAGTTAAAAAAACCGTGAGCAACAGTCATTATCAGAACAGAAAAGAAAAACAATGAGAATGCAACGTTACTTACGGTAGGACACCAGCAATATTCCCAGCCAATCCAGAGTAAAGGCCCTTTAAATCTATTTTAGCTCCACCCCTTACAGCCTATAACATGTTAAAGAAAAAGTGCTATCAATGCAACCAATCTAATCTGTAATAAGTGATCACACAGTACTTGGAGACAACCTTCTACGGCTTATATGAAGTGATTAAATACAACAAAAACCAGCAATTCAAAAATGGAAGGAACAAAAGAGCCAACATTCGCTTTCCTCAATCTCTTCTATCAAGTACCTCCATGATCGGGTTTTGGACTTCGGGTGGAGTTAATGGGTTTGGGTATCGAATTCAACAAATAATTAATATTGAATACAATTGAAAAATCAAAGTAAAGCATAAGACTTGGATTTTCAATACCAACTTTGTATGGGAAGAAAGGTCAATCTTTTGGTATACAACTAATCCTGCTTTACCTTGATTGCACACAATCCATTAACAAATAGAATAATAGACAAACATGTGACTATTCATTTTATCTTATTCTCATTCCTATTTTCATTCACTCTCATTTCATTAATCTACTGATCTCCTTTACAACAGATATCCAAGGAAAGAAAAGTGGGAAACTATTCTAACATTTATCCTAGCATGTAACAGTTACCGCTTAGTAGACCTGCCTGCAGTCTTGTCTTTATGGTATCAATGGGGTACAAGGCCGTCTCAACAACCACACCAGCTGCACCACCTGCTATAACACCCTCTGCCGAAAACAAAAACAGAAAATGAAATTAGTCAAAGTGCAAGTCTAATGGAGGCGGATTTGCAATAGTAAGACCAGTACTGAAGAGAAAACTGAAGGTTATACGCACCAAATAGAGTACGAAAAAAATCAAAGGGCTTCTCGTCTCCAACTGTAGCTGATGCAAAAGGCTTCCCTTTTCCGGTTGACAAGGTTTGCATCTTCCTTCCAGATGAATCTGGAAAACCATGTCAGATACTACTTAAACTATAACTAACAGACACAACCAAACACATGACACAAGCATTTATACAGAAGAGTATTGAAAAGAGGTATGAAGAAAGAAACGGATAAGTCAGAATCATGACAGCATCTGGACCAAACAAATGGAGTATCTAATAATCACAGAATGTCTCAACACAATGACTACTAGCGAGAGGATTAAGAATTAGCTAAAGCCAACCAAAAAAAAAAAAAATTAACTCAGCTTCAGCAGACTAAGCAAGCTCAAACAACACGTGAACTTGTAAATTAAAGTATCAAACTACTCAATCTATGCCTAAACAGACCAGACGAAACTCATCCTGGCAATGACATATGAGAAGCAGTGAAATCAAAATATTACCGGAGGGACTTAAAGAAGCACTCTTGGAGTCAGTAGCCATAGTTACCGGACCCATCACAAGACCAAACCCTTCGCCGCAAAAAAAGGAAGAATTAGAAAAATTGAAATTTTAAATGGAAGTCGCATAATGAAACCAAAAACAGCTTCAAAAGCACTGAGCTTTTTCAAAGCATGTTAATTGACTCTATTTGATAGTTCAACTCCATGGAAGATACTAAATTTTTGCGAGAAGAGAGCAAAGAGAAGAAGAAGAAGAAGAAGGTACCAGGACGGAATAAAGCAACTGTTCACCGGAAATTTGGGACGGCGGCGATTCAATGGTTGAAAACAAGTCCCGTCGCCGTGTCAGCGTGGCTCGCAGGATGTTGGAAGTCGGAAATGATGAGTAACATCTGCGAGACCCATACGTACGAGGCCCATATTGTTTTGTTTTACTCGGCCCAAGTAAGCCCTCTAACATTCATTTTGGGTCATTCCAGCCCAATTTGACATCCTTTTTCTTTTATTTTTTCCGTAGACCGAAAAAATGAAAAAGAAAAGAGTAGAATATTTTCTGATCACTTTTTCCTCGGCATTTAATTCGTTAAAACTTGTCTTAACAATTCAATATCCAAGTAGATTTGTTAAGACAAGGCATTTTATCCGTCATAATTAAAATAATAAATCAGTATCCATATATTTTCGTTTTTCGAAAAGAAAAAAGAAAAAAACAAATCAAGATCCAGGTGAATAGCCTGGAATTTCCAGTTATCATTATCTTTTTTCCTTTTTATTTTTCAGGCATATGTAATTCATCACAAAACAATAATGTACTAGAAATATCAATAATATTTCAGGCACTATATATATATACAACAGAAGCTGTTTTTAGCATCTAGAGCTATAGCTCATACAGGTTGTCTCCAAAATCACTAACCGCAATTTATCATCTTTCAGAAATTCTTCATTTAAAGAATCCGACACAGATTTCATTTCAGCAATTTCCTTCTCCTTCAACAGTTTATCTTCATTAATCCCAAAAGAAAAAGGGAAACAAAAAACTTAAGATTGATCATCAGTGGGTAGCGGTGTGGGTTGAGGGCTCGGTCGATGGCTAGAGCCACGGTCCTAGTATGGGCCGTGTGGGTGGGTTTAGTCGGCATTAATAATTTTGTGGAGGGTGATTTGGGAATTAATTGGGGCGAGTTGGCTTCACACCCTATTGATCCGAAAATTGTGGTTCAAATGCTCAAAGATAACGGTGTTAAAAAAGTAAAGCTCTTTGACGCCAATTATGGCACCGTCAACGCCCTTGCGGGAACCGGCATGGAGGTCATGCTCGGAATTCCGAACGATCAGTTGCATGACATTGCGGACAGCTACAAGACCGCTAAGGAATGGGTCAAGGAAAATTGCACCAAACACTTGCGTGATGGTGGTGTTGATATCAAGTAATGAAGTTATTCAATTTAATTTCTAATATTTACAATTAGCATATTTATATAGGTTCTTTAATTTCTAATATTTGATATTGCGATCACCTGTTACACAAAGAATCTAGGTTTAATTAATTTCTATAGATGTGTTTGTCTTACCTCAAATTTTTCATAAATTATAGATAATTTGTCAAGAAAACTGGAAAAGAAAATTTGATTCTTCACTTGCATGGAAATTATTTAATCTTATATGTTAAATGATCAAGAAAAAAATGATTAAATGTTCGAAAAGTAATGTGACAAAATTTATAGGAAGGATAGTGTATAAAAGAGAAAATTTGAGAAAATGATAAAAAGTACTCCATATGAATTGAAAGTTTAAAATATACTTACTACTCCTTCACATCCAAATTTATTGAAATGTTTTATTTTTGAGGTTCATTTGAATATGTAAAAAATTTACTGATATAATTATTGAATATGTAAAATTGCATAGTCTATAATATCACCAATTGTTTAATTACAGTCATTTTAATTTGACGTTTTGGAAATTAATTAATTTGCATGCATGCATGCA
>JBBYHH010274732.1:0-12752 GCA_038382905.1 Daphne laureola
GGTTCCTTGCAAGTTTTATATGACGGGCATGATAATATATTTAAGCAAGTAATAATTCAATTATAAGTAACTTGCAAAGCAAGAAATGAAAGATAGAAGGGTTCAAGGGATTTACAGGGGGGTGGCGGCCCCCGCCAGGAAGAAGGGTTGACCCTGACTCGGCAAGTTATCCTACTCCCAGTTTTTAGTTCAACCTTTTGGAGATGGTTCATATTGAGTGTGATCTCAGTGTTTAATCTTCTAGTGCTTAGTCTTCTAAGTTCTTCTTCTAGTCTTCATCTTCTAGTCTTCATCTTCTAGAGTCATTCTTCTGATATTTATTACCCAGAATGCTCGTTGTTAAGTGTGTAACTCCAACATATCTTCCAATGGTATTAATTATAAAATATATCGTCAAGATAGACTTTCACATAAAAATTCAACCACTGAGGAACAATTACAGTAATCACAAAATCAACAACCACAACAGTAATCTATTAATCCTAATTAAACATCACACCAGCATTAATTGGCTAGCAATAACTCTATCAGCTATCACTAAACAACTTCTTCACATTTCAGCCTCCACCCCTTCATCTCTGTGACCGCCATTGACTCGCCGGAGTTCACCGGAAACCGCATCCACGCACCACTGTCGTTCTCCGGACGTGCTGCTGACTCCCAGTTCACCGTCATCTCCTAGGTCCGCCATCACACCACCGCCATCGGCCTCGCTTAACGACCCAGCTCCGTTCGTCGTATCTGCCCATCGCTCTCTGTCCTCAGTCCCAGTCATCGAGGCCGCTCCTCCCGTCGTTCATTGCATCACCGGTAACGCCTTGAACGGTCGGCGTCTCTCGCTCGCACCAATCGCCCCTGCCGAGCCCACCGTCGCATCGTTGGGCCGGCGTTGCTACTCACTTCGTCCCTCTCTCCGTTCTCGCTTGTGTTTCCCGTTCGAAGACAGAAACGAAGGAGATCCGAAATCGATCTCACCGTCGATCTCACCGGCCCTCCGCCGCTGGAGTCCCGTTGCGGTCTCGCCATCACCTCCAGCCTCTTCCTCCGATCGTGTTCCCTCAGCCCTGGAGCTCTCCTCTTTCTAATCGAGAAGAATCCAGAAGTAGACGTTCTGATCGAATAATCGATCCTCCTCCGCCGGTCGTCCCTCGCCGGTGACGTCGCAACACGGCCGGTTTTCAGCTCGATCATCCATTCCAATCATCCCCTGCCCCAATCGTTCATCTACCTCATCGGGAAAGGAAGAAGAAGAATCGAGAAGTTGTTGAGAAGGTCAATCATATCTTTCCATTCATTGTCAAAATATGGGGCATTCATTAACAAATATATTCTATTAATTGTATATTTCTTTAATTGCCTATTATACTTAATCTGCATAGAATAGATTAGCATGATTGTAGGAAATATCTTGTATAAAAACAGTGTTCTCCTAATTCAATAAATCATTCAGAGACAAATACTCTTTCCCTACTTCACATGGTATCATAGGGGGAACGATACCCTAGCTTTCTGCCCTTCTTCTTTTTCTTCTTCTTCTTGTCGTCGTTTCTGTCCTTCTTCTTTTTCTTCTTCTTCTTGTCACCGTTCCCATCATCATGGTCAACGAGCAATCTTCGAATGGAGGCAAGCCCGATGCTGCCGATCCATATTTTCTTCACCATTCCGATCATCCAGGAATGGTGCTTGTTTCCAAGCCCCTCAATGGGGATAATTATTCGACATGGTGTAGAGCCATGACGATTTCTTTGAACGCCAAATCCAAGTTAGGTTTCATAGATGGAACCACCACAATGCCACCTGCCAAAACCAAACCAGACGACTATGCATCGTGGAAAAAATGCAACGATATGATCCTCTCTTGGATTCTCAATTCACTCACACAGGACCTTGCAGATAGCGTCATTTTTTCGACCACCGCCCAAGAGGTATGGGAAGATCTTCGGGATCGTTTTTCTCAAAGCAATGCTCCTCGTATTTTTCAGATTGAGAGGGACATTGCCTGTCTTGCTCAAGATCAGATGACTGTTGCGGCTTATTACACAAGGCTTAAAAAATTATGGGATGAACTAGGATCCTATAATGACACCGTTTGTTCTTGTGGGGCAGACCATAAGAGACGCAGACTGATGCAATTTCTCATGGGACTTAATGAGTCCTATAGTGCAATCCGAGGGCAGATTCTATTGATGAATCCACTACCTGATGTTGCCAAGGCTTACTCTTCCATTGTGCAAGAAGAGAAGCAGCGAAGTCTGGGCACTGCACGTGAGACGATGGAGAACTCAGCCATGGTTGTTCGAAAGGCTGAACCGGTGGCTCTGGCTGTTCGACATGGACAAGGTTCTCGTTCCAACTCATCTAATCGAAAACCTTTGCACTGCTCTTATTGTGACCGTGACCATCATGTGCGAGAAACATGCTGGAAGCTGAATGGGTACCCGCCAGATCATCCTAGACATGCATCAAACAGATCCACTCAAGGAAACACTCATTTTAAACGCAACAATAGTCATCAGCCTTCAGCCAATAATGTCAAGGAGGGTCCAATAATGCAGGAAGTATCGTCGGTAACAAATGGGCTCTCTGATTTGCAAATCCAACAGATTTTATCTATCATGCAGGGTAAAGGGGCAACACAATCTGCCACTCCTAAAGCTAATGCTGCTGGTGCTTCTTCAGGTTTGTCACAAGCATTGTTACGCCCCCAACAATTGATTATTGACAGTGGTGCAACAGACCACATTACTTCATCTCCAAATTTGCTTGTCAACAGCAGTAAGAACACCCATTTGCCACCTGTTGCTATGCCAAGTGGAGAACAGTCTCCGATTACATCCATTGGGAATTTACCTTTGAATTCCGCTGTTAGTTTAAAAAATGTGCTTGGTGTGCCATCTTTTAAGGTGGATTTAATGTCTGTGAGTCGAGTTACAAGAGATCTCAATTGTTCAGTAACCTTCTTCCCTCATTTGTGTATTCTGCAGGACTTGATGACGAGGACGACGATTGGTTTGGGTGAAAAACGAGACGGACTTTATTACTTGGTTGCGTTAACACCAGAGAAGCCAAAATCCCAAACTCCATCTGCAGCAACCACTTCTTGCCATTCACCCAGTTCTCAGGTCACCTCTGTCACCGCTTTATGGCATCGCCGATTGGGGCATTTGTCTTCCTCTAGATTAGATTTTATGGCAAAACATTTGTTGAATTTCCCTTCCAAGTCTAATAATGCTTGTGATGTTTGTGCACTTGCAAAACAAAGTCGACTTCCGTTTTCTGTTAGTTCAATTTCATCTGTCAGACCTTTTGAATTAATTCATTGTGACATTTGGGGCCCCTATAAAATTACCTCTCTTTCTGGAGCAAAATATTTTTTGACTATTGTGGATGATTATTCTAGATTTACATGGGTATTTTTTATGCATCACAAAAGTGAAACACAACATTTACTTGTCAATTTTTTCTCATTTGTCCAAACACAATTCCATGTCTCTATAGCAAACATTCGGGTTGATAATGGTGGAGAATTCTTCTCTATGAGGGAATTTTTTAAACAAAAAGGGACCACTTATCAACATTCTTGCGTCTATACTCCTCAACAAAATGGGGTTGTAGAGCGCAAGCACCGCCATATCCTTGAGTCAGCTCGAGCTCTTCGTTTTCAAGCTCACCTTCCTTTACATTTTTGGGCAGAATGTGTTACTACTGCCGTTCATATAATTAATCGTTTGCCCACACCCCTCCTTTCTCGCCAAACTCCTTTTGAACGACTTTATGGTAAGCTTCCTTCTTATTCCCATCTTCGAGTTTTTGGGTGTCTTGCATATGCTACTGATGTGCATATCTCCCATAAATTTGCTCCTCGAGCCAAACGTTGTATTTTTCTTGGCTATCCATTTGGTCAGAAAGCATATAAACTCTATGACCTTACAACCCATAAAATGTTCACTAGCCGTGATGTTGTTTTTCATGAAACTATTTTTCCCTATGAATCCATTCCATCCACTTCCTCAAATTCAGCCCCTGTGATTCCACTTTTTGTTTCCGATCCTTCCTCACTAGTTCAACAACCCACCACACCGGAACCAGTTTCTCCCATCCACCAACACTCACCACCAGATCCAGTTTCTCCTCAGCCATCACCTACTAGTCCTCCTCATGAACCCATTTTACGTCGTTCTCAACGACCTCATCACCCTCCTACAGCTTTACGTGATTATGTCTGCAACCAAGTGACGTCTCCCAACCATTCGCCATCTTTGTCATCAGGTCCACAAAAAGGTACGCGATTTCCCCTTTGCAATTTTGTCTCTTATCATCGTTACTCACCACAACATTACTCATTTACTGCTGCTGTCAGTCAAGATATTGAGCCTACATCTTATACCGAAGCAGCTTCTCATTCCCATTGGCAAGAAGCAATGCAATCTGAATTGGCCGCTTTAGAAGACAACCACACTTGGTCCCTCACTTCTCTTCCTCCTGGTAAGAAACCTATTGGTTGTCGGTGGGTTTATAAGATCAAACGGCACTCGGATGGCACTATTGAGCGCTTCAAAGCTCGTTTAGTTGCGAAAGGGTACACACAACTGGAAGGTATAGATTACCATGACACTTTTTCTCCCACTGCTAAAATGATTACTGTTCGTTGTTTATTGGCTTTAGCAGCTGCCCAGAATTGGTCTATTCACCAACTTGATGTCAACAATGCTTTCCTTCATGGTGATCTCCATGAAGAAATTTATATGTCTCCACCTCCTGGTCTTCGGCGACAGGGGGAGAATCTAGTGTGTCGCCTCCACAAGTCTTTATATGGCTTAAAGCAAGCTTCCCGACAATGGTTTGCCAAGTTCTCTACAGCTATCCAAGCAGCTGGATTTGTTCAATCCAAAGCAGATTACTCGTTATTCACATGTCGGAAAGGGAAATCTTTTACAGCTTTGTTGATATATGTTGATGACATTCTTATTACAGGTAATGATGTCAATGCCATATTAGCTCTCAAGCAATTTCTGCATAGTCATTTCCGGATTAAAGATTTGGGTGATTTGAAGTATTTTTTGGGCATTGAAGTTTCTCGATCAAAAAAGGGTATTTCCATCTCGCAACGAAAATATACTTTGGAAATTCTAAAAGATGGTGGATTTTTGGGCGCTAAACCTGTGAACTTTCCCATGGAACAAAATATAAAGCTCTCAGATTCAGGTGAATTGCTTAAAGATCCATCTCAGTATAGGCGACTTGTTGGACGCCTAATTTATTTAACTATTACCCGGCCGGATATCAACTATTCAGTCCATGTATTAAGCAGATTCATGCATGCACCACGCAAACCACACATGGAGGCTGCCTTGCGTGTGTTACGTTATTTGAAGAGCAGTCCAGGACAAGGTTTGTTTTTCCCTTCTCAGAATGATTTATCTTTGCGAGCCTTTTCTGATTCAGATTGGGCTGGTTGTCCAATTTCTCGAAGATCCACCACGGGCTATTGTGTTTTTCTGGGATCTTCTCTTATTTCATGGCGGACAAAGAGGCAGAAAACTGTATCCCTCTCCTCAGCTGAAGCCGAATATAGAGCCATGACAGGTACATGCTGTGAATTATCCTGGTTGCGCTCATTATTGACAGATTTGAGAATATTGCATCCGAAGCCAGCATTGTTATATTGTGATAACACAGCCGCCTTACATATAGCAGCCAATCCCGTTTTCCATGAAAGAACCAGACATATAGAGATGGATTGTCACTTTATTCGTGACAAAATACAAGATGGCTCAATTGTAACCAAACATGTTGCCTCAACAAATCAGCTTGCAGATGTGTTTACCAAGCCATTGGGAAGGGAAGCTTTCTCAACTATGATGCACAAGTTGGGAGTTCTTGACATCCACTCTCCAACTTGAGGGGGAGTGTTGAGAAGGTCAATGATATCTTTCCATTCATTGTCAAAATATCCGGGCATTCATTGACAAATATATTGTATTAATTGTATATTTCTTTAGTTGCCTATTATACTTAGTCTGCACAGAATAGATTAGCATGATTGTAGGAAATATCTTGTATAAAAGCAGTATTCTCCTAATTCAATAATTCATTGAGAGACAAATACTCTTTCCCTACTTTACAAATTGCAGGTTTTTTTAAATAGAGGAGACAAACTGAAGATTTCACCAAATCTCGTGGAGGGTAATTTAACTTCCCGTTAAAATTTGCAAGAATATCGATCGGTAAAGAAGTTCGAACTGAGAAATTTGCATAGCCAACTAATATTTGTTGAAGCCTTGAATGAGAACCTCATCCTTCCCAACTACCAGAAATGGTAAAAGATTATTATTATTATGCAATTTTCTTAATTATCAAAATATTGAAGAAGATGGTGATGGTGAAATAAGCTGAAATATACGGTTGATTTGTATAAACTTATAAATGTATAGGGTCATATAGTTACCCCGTGGCAAGTGATGTCGCAAATAGTGATCTAAAGAGGAAAATATAATTTGATAAATTATATTTGTGTAATTTGTTTACAAATTAAAATTAAGTCTATTTTAGTAGAAACCTCAGTTTTGATTCAAGTTTTTATTAAGACATGCAAGCAGGTAGTTCTATAAATAAAATTTTCCTAGTGTTTCGATTCAAGTTTTTATTAAGAGTGCTTTATTACAAATAATGTTGAATATTTAAATTTAAAACTATAAATACCTTTTTATTATATTTTTTTGATATTCAAAAGTACCAATTTTCTGCTCGGAGAAACCGAGATATGTTTCTGTCATGATCAAAACTCTATTTTCTGCTCGGAGAAACTACAAAGATCTGTTCAACAGTACACAGTTACTTCAAGTGAAAAGATTCCCAATGAAAGAAGCTTATCTACATGTTGTGGTGAATTTTGACCAAGTCCCATGGAAAAAGCTAGTCTGGGGAACAAGACACATGCCCAAGTCCTCAATTGTTTTGTGGTTGTGTATCCTGAACTCTTTGAATACTATGGATAAAGTAGTTATATGGAATTTGGAGGTCGACCAACAATGCATTCTCTGTAAACATGATCAGGAAGATCGAAATCACCTCTTCTTCCAATGTTGTTACTCATCTGCAGTTCTCAGAGAATCCTTCAAAATGATAAAACTTCATCACCCTCCCTACAATTGGAATAGTTTGTGTGTTTGGATGAAGAAGGTTTCCCGAGATAAAACTGCTAAATCTAAACTCCGAAATAGCCTCTTCGCAGCGGTGATATATAACATCTGGCAGGAAAGGAATCTCCAAAGATTCCAAAGGCGATTCAGAGCCCCCTGAGTAGTAGTTGAAGCAGCCATCCAAATGGTTCAAAGACGTAACACAATCATATTAGCTGACATTTTTACTTAGTGTTTGTAGTTGTTCGGTATCTTTCCCTGACTAGGCTTAGATACCCTCCAGGTACATTTTGTATAGCCTGTAGACAATGTAAGTATTAGTTTGAATTTTCTCAGTGTGCTCTTTTTGTAAAGCCTTCAGTTATCTTCTCTATTATCATGCTATCTTTGTAAGTGCCGCTGGACTATTTATCTATAAAATTTATAGGGCGGTGTGCTCCCCCATTTTAAAAAAAAAAAAAAAAAAAGTATCAATTTGAAAGAAAATTCAATAGATAATATGCTGAAAATAAATGTATGTATTTTTCTGGACTCAAATGCCCTTATATCATACTTCCTCCCTACTTCAAAAAAAAAAAAAAAAAATTTGAACAACGTACTTCAAAAATTGATACCTACTACATTTTGCGGTATAAAAAAAAAGTATCTTTGATTTTTTTTTTTTCATGAATTTTTAGACACTTAAAGTTAAATAACTGGTATTCGTATCATAATTTAAAATGTATTTTTTTTAATTAAATATATATTTTTTAATTAAATATATTTTTTGTGAGTTCTTCACGGGTTATCTCAACGAATATTTCAATCGCACATTAACCCTCAAAATATTAAAGTCAAATGTATCACTTCTTGAAGTATACTTTGGTAGAAATAATACCACATTCGTCCCTGAATAATTGTCCAATTTGATTTTATTGTTTTAAGGTTTACTGTTTGATTTAAATTTTAATAAAGATAAATAATTTAAAAAAAATAAAAAAAATATATTTTAAAAAATTAGATTATAAATATGAGACAATTATGAAATATTTTATTTTTGATGTCTAAACATTGATGAAAAGAAATCATAAATTAAATATTGTGAAACTGTCAAAATAAATGAGATAATTATTCAGGAACGGAGGGACTATAAAAGTGAACTACATGCATGTGATACGGATTACATGTTAAACAAGTGAATATGTTTTCTTAGAGAAGGGGAAGGGACAATAAAAAATACAGAAGGGGAAGGGAAGTTTAGGAATGTCTCGAAACATTGTAGCGCGAGACGTCGTAGCCGGCTGGTGGTCTGCTGCTCGGATTCTTGATGGTCATTCGTTATCCTCAGTGGTCTCAAGCTTCGATCGCTTTGTTTTCTTGCCCACATGGTGCATCCTCTATTATCGGCTCTGTCTCCGGCAACAAGTGGGGTTGGGCTTGCCGCTCACGGCAGCTTCTTATCTCATCGTCGGGTTGCTGTTAGAGTAGAGGCGATGCCCTTAGTCTTCTCGAGGCTCCGGTGCAGGCTTCTGCCGAGTTTGGCACTAATGTGTCTACTCTATTTGTGTGCTGAAACAATGGCACCTTGCAGGCTTCCCCCTCGTCACGGGCGCTGTCAGTTGCATCTCTGATTGGTGGTGATGGGTTCTGCCTTGCTGTTGGCATGGGGTTTCGTCCCCGGACTGTCCACTTTGTCATCTTGATTGTCCGGTTGAGTTGGATGGGTGGGCCGGAGATAAGGCGGACCAAAGGTTGATGTTGGTGATACACTAGTCCGGTTTGGTAGTGGAGGATGTGCTTCTGATGGCGGCTGGTGGGCCGGCTAGCGGAAGACTCTTTTTGCGACTGGTGGTCATTGCATTAAGGGGTTTGCGAAAAAATTGGAGTTTTGGCTAGCGAAGGTTCACATGGTCCTCCGACATGGGCTACATGGGCTGAAGATTTTATAATATTGTTCGGCAGGGTTGAAATTTGACTCGCCTGACCTAGAGCCATGATTTTGTGTTGGGGTTTGTTGGTTGTAAGGATTAGCCAATTTATCTAAGCTCTTTATTTCATTTGGACCCTCTGGTTTTTTAGATTTTATTTTCTATTTTTAGGTATTGTTGGTCAGTGTCTTCGGTCGTCCCGTTGCTCTTGGTATCGATGGTGAAATCAATTGGGCAAGG
This sequence comes from Daphne laureola, assembly GCA_038382905.1. Taxonomy (NCBI): domain Eukaryota; kingdom Viridiplantae; phylum Streptophyta; class Magnoliopsida; order Malvales; family Thymelaeaceae; genus Daphne; species Daphne laureola. The sequence goes on from JBBYHH010274732.1 coordinate 9,290, forward strand.
CTTTATCAGGCTTTGCCTCCAGGTGAATCTGGTGGTTAGTAGAGGCTTTTGTATCAGGGTGATTGGGGCGGCTGATTTATGGCGTCCAGTGGATTTTGCATCAGGACTCGCTGGGTGGTGTGCTCGGTGTTGTCAACCCGCCAACCGAACACCCTGATCTGGGTATGTCTTTGAGTGGCACCATCATGCAAGGCTTAGTTCAGGTGTGTGCCTCGTTTCCTTTCGGTGGTGAAGTGGATGCGAGTGTTTTGCGTGGTGTGGGTCGCTCAAGGCTCAGGAAGAAAGTGAAGCTGGTGAAGGAGGAGCTGGCACTAGCAAGGTAGAGCAAGGACCCGCCCTGCCTGGGTTCATGATGGTGTAGATTCCTAGTCTGGTTAGGTCTTGGGTTCCCTTGATCTGGCTATGGGTGGTTAAGAACTCAAGACGACACGCTTCTGGAAGTGTGGTCTTATGGTTTATGTCTAGTGTTTGTAGACAGCAGGGGCTGCATGTATTAGTGCAGAGTGCCGACAATGTTTAGCTTCTAATGAACAGTTTAATCCCACATTTCGTCTTGAGTATGTTGTGGAGTGGTGCTGCAAGCTGGATCGCGAGTTATTTTGTATCGCTTGGGTGATGGCTCCCTTGTGCTTGTGTTTTCCCTGCTTTTGCTCATCCAGGCTTACAGTCTTTATTATTGATTGAGTAATACAAACCTCCTTTTCTACCAAAAAATAAAATAAAACAAAATCTCAACTAGTTACGTTTCTAGAAGAAATTGACATGAGCTATTGAGGCAAGAATTTCCAAAAAAATTAAACAAAATATCAATATTTTCACTACCAGCAGCAAGAGATTATCTAGGTATAATGCTTTGCTATCCTGTTAAAAATTAGTCTTACAATTTTAATAATGCTGTCAGCAAATAATAGTAACTTCTGTAATGGTTTGTTACATCCACCCTTAACCATCTCTTACCCATTTTTTCACACCATGAGTGTGTTTGATTACAGGGATAATGATGTATGAGATAATATTAATCCCACTGTTCGCTTCACTCATTGTTATGAGATAAATCTTACCCATTTTATCAAATTTATCCTATAAAAATGGGATTAAATCATCCACCAACCACCGAGTGATAAACAATGATGATATATATTTGAGAAATAAATAATATCGCAACTCCACCGTCGCAATCGTCTGCTTCTTCCACAGTCACAGACTCACAGTTTGATCATCCTATCCCATTCTGCATCATCTCATTCTATCCCACTTTCTATCCCGCTATTTTTTATCCTCACAACCAAACATACCCCATATGTAGTAACTTCTGGAATGCTAGTCTAGATTTTCAGGCAATACTCTAGCCAAGTAACCTCAAAATAAAGAAAGTGCAGATCTAAAGAATAGCTTCAATTTCAATGGTCAACTGCCTCAGATTATTATTTTCAGGCATGGTTCCTATACACTACAAGAACATATACAAAAAATTAACAAGCTGATAAAAAACCTGAAATCAAGAAAGAAGGGCATTTTTGAGCATAAGATCAACAATTTTGTCCCTCATACAGAAATGTGATCATGAACTCTTCAAAGCTGACAATGCTTCCTTTGTTGTGGCAGAAATTACAGCATCTGAAGCATTTGGCAGGTAGTAATACTTCCCTGCATAAAAATTAAAAATAAATTAGGGTTTGACCAAATCACTGTAGTTATCATCAACACATTTCATGTTGTAACCAGGAGAAAGACTGATCAGTTTACACACCTTGAGCTACTCTTGCAATCTCCTTCGCGAAACCCGTCGAAACAAACTTGTTTTCTGTGTCTATGACAAGTAGGGACATCCCTGATTTGTATATTTTGCCAGCTACCTCAAGAATCTCATCCTTCACCAAGACACATAAAATCATGCAACTCAATCACAACTTCTGAAGCAACTTTCCACAAGACATTAAAACAGTTCTTTCTGCATCTATCTCTACTCGGGCAATGAAAGAACCCGGAAATTCGTTAATGTCAACGCTACTGATGTTAGACATTTTAGTTGTATGGAATCATTTATGATGTTTGACATCTAAGATGACAAAATATGAATCATGCAAATACTCCCTCCATCCCAGTAAATGTGATACATTTGACTAGGCATGAAGACTAAGAATTGCTGTTGACTAGAGGGCAATAATGTAAAGTAGAATATAAGAAAAAAAGAAAAGTAACTTTTTGGAGTGAGAAGAGAAAAAGAGAGTAATAAGATAAAGTCGATGTAAAAGGGTTTCCTTTTTAGGAAACATATCAGTTTGCTGGGACTACCCGAAAAGGATACTCTCTCTGTCCCATACGTATCGTCACAACATCAAAAGAATTTGTCCCAAATGAAATGGCCCCTTTCCATTTTTGTTTTATTTTAATCCATTTTCACCATTACAAATGCACTCACTTAAAGAGTTTTGGGAATCGGTTGGGACGGGTGGGAGTGAGTTTGGAAGGGGGTGATAATGGAAATTCATGTAAATGACTTAATGATAAAAGACAATTTTAATCTATGCAAAAAAACTGAAAGTGACAAAACGTTTGGGACGGAGGGAGTATCAAATTTGAAACCATTTGTCTGTCAGAATAGAAGACCATACTATACCTTCAAATCTTGTGCTGAAGGTCTAGGGGCATCAGAATTAACACCTTCTGGGTCGGTGGATCTTTTCAGCGATATATTAGCTCTTCCATCAGTAATTGCGACAATCATTATACGCCCAACATCACCACTCTTCTCTGCATTTAGACCCACCCTGACAGCCTAACCACATTACAATCAACTCAATGGTCACGATAATAGAAATCTAAATGCTCAACGTGTCTTATATACACAAGTAGTATGAGTTTACAATCCCCATTCATTGTGTATGCTAGAAGTAATAGAAAATATTTCTAGTTTATTTTCCCTGATAATTGCATATTATTCACATACCGTGGTTAAACCGTGAGCTAAGGGAGATCCACCTCCACATGGAAGTCTCTCGAGGCGATTCCTTGCCATGGAAATTGATCTAGACGGAGGCAAAAGGACTTCTGCGGCTTCTCCACGGAAGGGAATAATTGAAACCTACTAGACACAATCGATAAGAAACAAATCACAGCACTGATGGCTAAACTGAAATGACTTATGCAAGGCATTTTGGAAAGAACAAAATTTAAAAACCAAGGATCCATTCACGGTTGTGTAAGAACTTTTTATTGCTAGACAACTCTACAATCTTAATATTTAAATTATAAACTCTTCATTAGATAGTACTCCCTCCATTGCCAAAGATTGGTGCATTTGACTTTTGATTTTGATCTATATTTGACTCAAATTTTCACTACGTAAAAATTGATTAAAAAATCGTAATAAAAATATATTTAAAATGTTACACCCACATCGGAGGAATAGTAGAAATCCGGGAAAATATTGCCGGAGGACAAAATTGGTAATTACCGGGAT
>JBBYHH010274842.1:0-12752 GCA_038382905.1 Daphne laureola
ACCTTAATGCACGTGACAACTTGCCCTCCGGTCACTCTCCTCCAGAAAATAAATTCCTGCCAGCAGTGGGTGTAACACAAATACATTTATGAACACCTTATTGAGCCCTAACAATGGCTCAAAATGAAGGATTGAACCCAAGAGAATCAAGCATTTAAGTATTCTACTAAATTAGTTTTGCAACAAGTAGGCATGAATGCAATGCGGACTATAGTGAAAGAGGCAGAATATGGATAAGTGATGAGCATGCAAACATGAAATCAACAGTAAATATTGGAGGGGAATAAGTGGCATCATTTATGGTTCGACAATCATGGGCTTTCATAATACTAACATGCTTGTGCATCTACAGTGGTGTCCTAGAAACATGCATTATTTATAATACCACTCGCCGATGTCCGAGGTCATCTCTAACTTCAAATGATCCTCTGATTCGCTAGAATCAGATTCTAAGGCATTCTTCTAGAATTACTAGCACATCAAAAACTACCACATGTACCTACAAAACATTAGAATCAAGCTACTCTACTCCTAAAAATTATAAAAATAGCGAGGAAGCATGCAATCAATCTCCAATTTCATTCATATAGGTGAGTTACGAATGTTGTCCCGCTCCCCTGTTGGGCACTGCGATGCGCCTCTCGAATTGGAGGGTTCACCTCCCAGCCACTCTCATAGTCCAGGGGTGATCTCCCTGAGATTTTATAGTACCTAACTATTCACCAATAAACACATACTCAGGCTCTCTCGGGGTCCAAGTAAGGCTACCAATCATTCTGAGGGGTCTATGTCGATGAAAGCTCCCTCAAGCATTTCATCAAACACCTAGGTGGTATGCCAATGTCAGTGGCCAACAAACATACATATTATATGGGAAAACGCTTAATAGAGCTAAATCAACTACGAACAATCATGGAGAAAGAATAGTAGCAACCTAAGCAAGATCACAATAAGACAAGCATAAATCACACTAAGATACCGAAATCAACTAAAAATAATCATGGAGAAAGTATACTAGCAACCTAAGCATGATCACACTAAGACAAGCATAAACCATACTCTACTGATACTGAAAAATAGACATGGACGACAATCAATAACACTATTAAAAAATGTAAAAGAAGAGAAAAGGCTAGAATTCACCCATATAATGCTTCTCCATAAATTAGACCTTCAACCCCTAAAGAAATTGAGGTTGCAGGACTAAAACTCCACGCTCAAGAAAGCAAATTCGTAGCTAGGGTTTCAGCCCAAAAAATTGATCATTCAAACCTGATATAAGGATCCCTATATATACTACAACTAAGTACCTAAAATACCCCTAACCTAATAATACATATAATAGAGTTAGGATGGGTAAAAAATGTGTTACAAGGTGGTACAAAGTGGATTAGATAAAAATGATCTGGAACACTCGTTAGTGCAAGGTGGAAGGGGTGAAATAGGAGACTTGTGCCTGGTAGCACCTAATAGCGCCAACAACTAGTGCCTGGGTTGGCAAACCTGTTCCTTGTGGGACCAAGTTGGCACCTTAAATTGGCCCCTGCTGCTCCCAAACTTTTTCCTCATAGCGCCTGATGATGCCTCAAACTGGCACCTTGTGTTGCGAAGTTGTGCCTGCATGTGCCTTAAACTGTCACCTAATAGATGCGCTTTGGGGTTAGAGCTCTCATTTCAGGAATAAACCAAGCTCCTCTAACTACCGCCACTTCCCAAAATTGCACCATCTTTACAATTAAGTTCTATATCTTTCTTCTTGGTGTGATCGGGTCTTTTGTTTAGTTAGGACTTTGCATGGATAGGTGTAATTGAAGTAAAACTAAAGCACTTAATAAAATATATATTTATAAACACCTCATTGAGCCCTAACAATGTCTTATCATAGTATAGTGGCTCAAAATGAGGGATCAAACCCAAGAGAATCAAGCGTTTAATTATTCTAGAAAATACTTGTGCAACAAGCAAGCATGAATGCAATGTAGATGGTAGTGCGAGCGAGAGAATATGGGTAAGTGATCAGCATGCAAACATGAAATCAACAGTAAATCATGGAGGGGAATACATGGCATCATTTATGGGTCGACAATCATGGGCTTTGGTAGTACTAACGTGTGTCCTAAGTAACATGCTTGTGCATCTAAAGTGGTGTCCTAGAAGTATGGATTATCTCTAATACTACTCACTGATGATTGGGGTCATCTCTGACTCGTAGTGATCATCTCATTCGCTAGAATCAGATTCTAAGACATTCTCTTAGAATTACATAAATAGCGAGGAAGCAGGCAATCAATCTCCAATTTCATTCATTTAGGTGAGTTACAGATGTTATCCAGCTCCCCTCTCGGGCACTGGTGTCCACCGCTATAATTGGAGGGTTCACCTCCTAGTGGTCCAGGGCAATCTCCTTGAGGTATTACAACACCTAACTATTCACCAATAGACACTTAGTCAGGCTCTCTCAGGCTCAAAGTAAGGCTAAATCAATCTCGGGGTCTCTGTCGATGAAAGCTCTCTCGAGCATTTCATCAAACACCTAGGTGGTATGCCAACGTAAGTTACCAACAAACATGCATATTATATGGGAAAATGCTCAGGAGACCGAAATCAACTACGAACAATCATGGAGAAAGGATAATAGTAACCTAAGCATGATCACATAAGACAAGCATAAATCATACTCTACTGATACTAAAAAATAGACATTGGTAGTAATCAATAACACTATTAAAAGATGTTAAAGAAGATAAAATGCTAGAATTCACCCATAGATTGCTTCTCCACAAATTAGCCATTCAACCCCTCAAGAAATTGAGGTTGAAGGGCTAAAACTCCTAAGCTCCAAGCACAAATTAGGATTTAGGGTTTCAACCCAAAATATGAACACTAAAATATGATCTAGGGACTCCTATATATTCTAAAACTAAGTACCTAAAATACCCCTAACCTAATATTAGATATAATAGAGTTATGAAGGGTAAACAAGGTGTAACAAGGTGGTACAAAGTGGATAAGATCAAAATAATCTGGAACACCCGTGAGTGCAGGCTGGAAGGGGTGAGAAAGTACCCTTACGCCTAATAGCTCCTGATAGTGCCAGCAACTAGCGCCTGGGTTGGCAAACCGGCACCTGCTACTCCTAGACTTTCTCCTTATAACACTTGATGATGCCTCAAACTGGCACCTTGTGGTGCAAAATTGCTCCTCCCTGTGCCTTGAAATGATGCCTAGTAGGTGCACCTTGAGGGTTAGGACATTAGTTTCTAGCATAAAAGTAGCGCCTCTAACTAGGGCCTTTTCCCAAACTTACCCCATCTTTTCAATTAAGTCCTCAATCTTTCTCCTTAGTGTAATCGGGTCCTTCTAGAAACCTTTGAATGCATGTTCTCATCCATTTTGACCCATAACTGTGCACATTTAGATCTTTTTCACCTTCAAATGTACACACCTGCAATTTTTTAGAATTTATAAGTAAAGTGCGTAGTTGACAGTAAAAACAAGCATAATTGATCAGTTTAATGCCTTAAACATAGTGAAAAAGTGTGCGTGTTTGTACACTGATCACACCTCTACACTTAAACTATTGCTAGTGCTTAGAAACTCAAGAATCTAGGAAATGAAAAGACTCAAAGACACCTAAACTAACCACCTACATATTTACAAAGAGGCAATTTGGTGTAAGTAAATGTATACATAATCGGAATGTGTATCCAATCTAGGAACATACAATTCATCTTAGTTTGAGTACTTTTAAAGAAAAACCTACCTCTTATGAAAGATACAAGTGAACATAGTGTGAAGAATTGCAAGTACACTTGTATAGAAAAATCAGAGCACCACATAGACCTTGAGCACTTATTACTTCTTAAGGAAAACGTAGACTCCTGTTTTAATAATCTCCGTTTAGCCATAAGATTTAGTAAGTGAATGTGACTTCCTTCATTGCTACACACTTTTTATTTCACACTAATCTCACTTTATTCTTCGACAATGCGACCTTTTATTCACTTTCTCTTTTTGGTGTTTTTCTATTTTTACACCTCTTTTCTTTTCTTTTCTCTTTTTCCCTCTTTTTTCAGGTGTTTTTCTGTTTTTACACCCATTTTATTTTTCTTAGTGGGAGGATGGTTACCTAAGCACTTAAAATGGGAGGCTAAGAGAGGGACTATAGCCCATGAATATGGTGTAGCCAAAAATATGTCTCTATATCATCCCGGGTTCAACCACCCTAAGGTACGTCTTAACACACATTTGTACCGAAAGTTTATCCTTGAATCGAGTGGGCGAGCGTCGTGAGACCCTTATACCTTCATTTCAACAACAAGCTTCATGTACAAATATCAGGTACCCACCAAGCAATACCCATTTGCAAGCTTAGATAAATCGAGTTTCTTATAATTACTATTAACCTAGGTTTCTGGTTTTCCTCATGTCAAGCTTTTCGTGCTCAAGACTACTATTATTCCCAGTTTACACTATATGACTCTCATAGTAAGGAATCACACAATGTTCACAGGACTCTCAAGCAAGTAAGATTCATCTATAAGAGAACTCAAACTAACCATTTCACAAGTCCATCATTGGCAACATACAACATTCTTCATTTTCTATATACACCTACTCACAATTTTTTTAATTTTTCCATTTATGAAGAAAAAGTACTTGTTTTTGGTGATTTTTGAAAATTTTAAAATTTTCTGTACATCCTAGAAAAAAAAACACTAGTTGCTTGTTGAATGCGTTTAAAGCAAGAAACATGTCAAAAATCATGTTATCAAACCCCACACTCAAATTCAAGCATGTCCTCATTGCCATAATGAGGGAAGTGAAAAGGAGAAGGTTTGAAAGGTCATACCTTCGGGACCAAGTCAGGTCCCCTAATGCCTTGGAAGGTGCGGGCTTCACCCAAAATGGCCCGAGAGAGTCCAAGAAAGTTGTCACCACCCCCCAAGTGGAAGCACATATATGGAAGAGGCGTGACTAATACCTTCAGACCTGAGGCCACACAACGGATAGGGCATGGTGACCTACCCTCAGACGTGGGGCCGCTTTGGTGTGGTGGTGTCCCATAATCGGTCCCATAATACACACACAACGAGGGTGTAATTACTAATTTCATAATCACAGAGAAATCCATGCTCAATAATAACATTTCAAAATGGATATAAAAATGGATCATAATTATAGAAGCAGGAAATCCAGAAACCTCATAAATAAAACCATGCTTTTCCAGAACATACGCTAGACATCAAGGATACCATGGACAGTGATACATTCCACACTTAGATACAATAATCATAATGCAGATCAGGCAAGGTATTTAGAAATCATACAAGACATATAATATGATCCAGGAAATATGTGCATGTGCATCTACACCTATAGAGCTGACACTCGACCACATTCAGGTCACTGCTGCTGCTTCTACCACCAATAAAGAAAGTTTTCCGTTAGTAGTTCATAAGTACTCATCCAAAACCCAAATAATCGTACCCTCAATCGAGACTACGCTGCAACCAGAATGGAAATCACATAAGGAGCTACACATATACCTGAAATCACAAATCACAAAAGAACCTCACAAAATCATTTCGTAGGTTGCTTATCAGAAGCTCCTAAAAAATAGTAATCATATGGGGGTGAGTCCTCGAGTGGTACTCAGTAAGGGCTTAGGTAAGGGTAATGGGTTTTCTGTTGAAAACACCTGCATAAAAGGTTAGTATGCAATATACTAAGAATATATACAATGTTAAATATCATATGATATGAAAATATCGTGATATGCAATACGGAAGTCTCGTCGGACTGTAAGTAGCCTGTCCCAATCACTGGAGGCTCTAAGCATCGCTCACGGGGCCAAAACGCATGGTACCAGCAAACAATATCATCAACCATCTGGTCGTCATCGATCGCCTAGTCGGTTCTCTCGTACAAATCATATCATCGATGACTTGGTCGGCATTGACCACCTTGTTGGTTCTCCCGTACAAATCATATCACAGACCACTTGGTTGGCATCAACCGCCTAGTCGGTTCTCCCAAACATAAAAACCTGCAAACCATCAAACTTACTATGGGACTAGCCCTAGGATTCACCGGGTCCCACCCACGACCCGAGAACTAGCCTTAGCTAACCCGATATGCAAACCAGAAGCTCAGAATGCATATAAAGCAAGTTAAACACTTACATGATAAAATGTAGCTTCAGTTTCCCCGACCCGAGGTAACTAACTCATCCCAAAAATTCGACAACACTTCGGCTGCATTTCCATACAACCCCCAGAAATCGAAAGATAAATAAACATCCATACAACATCCAGAAACATAATTCACATTGCACTGATCATCATTCATCCCAGAACGTATCTTCCAACACAATGCCGAAAATTCGACCAACATAATCTGGGAAGGCTAACCCCCGCGGAACATTTTTAAATATCCAATAAACAATAGAGAAGCTCAATTTCATTTCAAATTCCATCGAACATCGCCCCTTTCTTATAATCAGAATTTCGGCCATAAAAAGGACAATGTCCAGACAGACGTTTCTTCAGTAATTTACCGACAAAATAGATTTATTGAACATTCTTAATTCATCCTACACCATCTTATTACCATAAACATCACAGAACATACCTTTCCAAATCATCCTTCAATTCGGCCAAAACACAACATGGCTAACCGTGAAGAATCACGGTTAGCTCAAAGTATAAATGTTGTTCAGAATCATCCAAATAACACTTTAGTATCACCATTCCATCACATTTCCCATCAATCAAGAAATTACCAAAATGCCCCTAATCTCAGAACACAAATCGAAAAGCATGGAAGGGCGGAAAAATAATGGCCCAAGCATGAAAAGTGTAGCTAAGCTTCCATACTACACTTTAGTAAGTCACTTTCAACCTAGGTCAAACACACCAACCCTAGGCCAAAATTTCAGACGGATTCACGGCAAAAACCGAAAGAGTATAACCAGAAATTTTAACAGTACTTTAAAACACACGCAGATTCAACCTTACATTGTGTAAAAGTTTGAAGAACTTGGAAGAATCAACACCTTTGATTTTCGGCCTAAGGAGGGAGAGGAGAGAAGAGTGATTTTGTTCCGTCAAATTTAGTTCCATAAGAATCTACACACAAAACTGAGATTACCTCTGAAATTTCTTGCAGAAATCTTGAAGAACGGGTGAAGAACATGAAGAACTCATCGATGGTGGAAGAGAGAAGAAAGATGATGAACATGGAGAAAAGAAGATGAAGATGGCCGGATGATGAAGGGAAATAAGAAAAAGGTAAGGTACTTTATGGTTTGCTTTGTTTTTTTTCTTTTCCTTTCTTTATTTCTTTTGCTTATCCCTTCCTTTCTTTATTCTTTCTTTTTCATAAATATCTCCCATCATCTTTGACCATTCAAATCGAATTTGACCCCCCTTTGATCATATTCATTTTTTTTCCAACTTTCCAAAAAATGACTATTTTACCCCCCGAAGTGAATTTTTACAAAATGGCCCGGAATTCATATTTCGACCTCCTAATGTGGAATATCACATAAATAATCCCAAACAGAGTCCCGAAAATGCCCAAAAATGTGTTATGCACATTTAGGAATAAAGTCCCGGTGACTGCAGAATTTGACGATTTTGGCAAAATGGTCTGGAACTCACATTCCAACATCACGATGTGGAATTCCACGAAATAAACCTCAAAAGAGCGTCACGACTACCCAAAAACATGTTCTGCACATTTAAAATAAAGTCCGGTACTCCAAGGTCAATTTTGGAAAAATAATCCGGGATTCACATACCAATCCCAAAATGTGAAATCCCATGGACAAAAGTCTTAAATAAATTCCCGGGACACGATGCTTAGCAGAAAACAATATATATAATCAGTTCAATTTTCTAGAGTCCATGAAAAGATCAAATTGTAGCATGATGGACTCTAGAAACACGGGTTGTGACTTGTGTGTGAAGCATGAGAATGTAAAGTGTAATGTACCACAAGTCACACATGGGCAAAACACACAAATAAACATGTTGTAGATTTGAGAGATCAAGCATGGATAAAAAAGCATAGCATGAGGATGTATGTCATGTGTAAATGTAGGAATAAAATGGTAGAAATAAAGTACTCCATCTTCTCATGATTATGACATACAAGTCCAAATGCAAGAATGTAGCATGTTTTCTCTACTAATCAATACAACTCAGAAAGATAGAAACAATTAGCATACATGCTTATGTTTCTCAATTAACATCAAACATTCAACAATCTAAGCATGGCAAGATCAAAGGTAAGGCAATAAAGCATGTGGTCTTTAATTTTCAGGATTAAGCTCAAGGAATAAGAATTACCTTTTTATCTTCAATTGAATTTTTTTTAGAGACGTTACTTGAACCTTGACCTTGAAAATGAAAACTGTCTAATGGTTGATGTGTGTTGTGCCAAATGTTGGGGTTTTGAAGGTGGGAAGGTATCAGAAGTTGAAGCGCCACACTTCTGAAGATCAGATGATGATTTTCACGAGTAAGGAGACTTTTTTGGATGACGGGCGCAAGTTGGTGATACTACTATGCTGCCATTAAGCAGTGTCATGGATTGACATAGAACCCCGTACTGTCGTCTGTATTTGTACATGATGCCAGTATGTTACCGCCTAGAACATGCGCCATGTACAAATCAGGATGAGCAAGTATCTCTCTATATTTCCTAATCACCTCATCATTACGGCTTGTTCATCAACACAACTCCATCTTACTCCCTACAAAACACATGACGCTAACTATTGGCAACAACACCATGTGTCATGGGATCTCCTCTGCTATTAGATTTCACCTCCACCTTTCCTTGAACTCTAACGTTTTCCCAAGTTCCTGAAAAAGTAAAATCCACAGTGTATCAACATTATTTATTTACACAAAATTGCACTAATCGCTTATTTACACTACTCATCAGGGTGCCTCCCAGACGCATTAAATTTAACTCCCTTGACTAGTAAAATACATTAAATGTGCTCTATACTAGGAGGAAGATGAGAATACATGCAAACAATCACACAAGATTCACTAATAACCTAAACTTACACTCGATTCCCCGGCAACGATGCCAATTTGATGTTAGGCTTTTTGCATGGATAGGTGTAATTGAAGTATAGCTAAAACACTTAATAAAAAAATATATTTATAAACACCTCATTGAGACATAACAATGTCTTATCATAGTACAGTGGCTCAAAATAAAGGAGCGAACCCAAAAGAATCAAGCGTTTAAGTTTTCTAGTAAATTACTTGTGCAACAAGTAGACATGAATGCAATGTGAATGGTAGTGAGAGAGGCATAATATGGGTAAGGGATGATGATGAAAAGATGAAATCAATAGTAAATCATGGAGGGGAATAAGTGGCATCATTTATGGGTTGACAATCATGGGCTTTTGTAGTACTAACATGCGTCCTAATGAACATGCTTGTGCATTTAAAACGGTGTCCTAGAAGCATGGATTATCTATAATACCACTCACTGATGACTAAGGTCATCCCTAACTCCTAGTGATCCTCTGAGATGCTAGAATTAGATTCTAAGACTTTCTTCTAGAATTACAAGCACATCACAAACTACCATATGTTCATACAAAATATCAGAATCAAGTTGCTTTACTTCTAACAATTACATCAATAGCGAGGAAGCATGCAATCAATCTCCAATTTCATTCATTGAGGTGAGTTATGAATGTTATCCCACCCGCCTCTCAGGCACTGCAGTCTGTGGCTCGAATTGCAAGGTTCACCTCTAACCCAGCACTGCGGTCCAGGAGTGATCTCCCTAAGGTTTTACAGTGCCTAACTATTCACCATTAGACACTTACTAAGGCCCTATCGGGCTCTAAGTAAGACTACCAATCAGTCTTGAGGGTCTATGTCATGAAAGCTCTCTCAAGCATTTCATCAAACACCTAGGTGGTATCCTAATGTAAGTGTCCAGAAAACATGCATATTATGTGGTAAAATGCTCAAGATACCAAAATCAACTAAAAATAATCATGGAGAAAGTATACTAGCAACCTAAACATGATCGCCCTAAGATAAGCATAAACCATACTCTACTGATACTGAAAAATACACATCGCCATCAATCAATAACACTATTAAAAGATGTAAAAGATGAGAAAAAGGAAGGCACCATTTTGCTAATAAGGGTGGTTACCAAGTGTATGAGGCCTTATTAGTGTACTATGGGGGAAGTAACTTCCCTACGCCAAAAAGGTGCAACTTTTCACCCTAGAGGAAAGTTACAACCATGCTTAACTCCTTCTTCCCTATCTATAAATATATGGTAGGAGGGGCCAGACTCACAGTACCAATTTACACAAGATTTCTTCCTTGTTTGTTTTTCATCTTTATCTTCTTCCTCTCTTCATTTTGGCTGAAATTAGTAGCACTTCTTGGAAGCATTTTGGATGGATCTTTGGTGTGTCCCTTCCACACATCCAACCCTTTGACATACCTTCAATTCATCCCTTTCCATTGAATAAAAGGTTCCAGCACCATTGAAGGAAGCAAAGGGTGAATTTGGCCAACATCGAGAAGGATCATACATTTTCTAGAAGCAAGGATTTGTAATCCTTAAGCTATTTATCTAGGGGAAAGGTATGCATTTAATCCCTCTAATTTATACTCATATATACTGTCCTTCTCCTCTACTTGAATCCAAAAAAGAGGCATGATTAAATCAAAAAATGTCATGCTATGTAATCTGCTACTAAATTAAAAATTGGTGAACTTTTATGCATGAAAAGAGATTCTAGGAAGATCTAAAATAAACAAATGGTATCAGAGCTTGGTTCTTGGATCTCTTTCATGTTCTTATGAAAAAGATGAATTCGGTTGAAGCATGTTAAAATGAAGCATGAAGCCAAATTGAAAAGAGCATGAAATTGTGACTAATTTTTTAACTTGGTGTTTAAAAAAATGGTTAATTTCATGAATATGTTTGATAATGAATATGAATTTGAGTATGTTGTTAAGAATGATGATGAATCATGTAAATTAACACTTATGTTGAATTCTACCATGTGTTGGAAAATGATGATTCTATGGCCAAAAATGAATGTATGATTATGTATGTTCATGGTATTGCTGAAAATGACTTGTATGTCACGTTGTGATGTATGAATCTTTGATTTCATATTATGTGTGCATAAATATGTCAAATACATGTTCTTACTTAGTATGCATGTTTTGCATGCTAATAACATGATCATCCTAAACTTGAACTAATAGCTTTACCCCGAGATTGTCTTAATTATTGGTAATTCTGTCGAGGAATTGCCACTATGGTGACATGAGGGAGTTGAGACTTAGTTCAAGAAGGTTGAATGAGTTGTCCTTAAGTTAATATCTCTAGGGACCCTGCCAATATTAGAATCAATTCTATAGTGGCTTATGGGTGATGGGATATTGGTTTGAGGTGAAATTCATATAAGTGTTACATGCACTTCTCACATATAATCTTACACTATGGTCTTTACTCTAAAGTTTGTAAAGTGCATTCTATCTAGGAGGTGAGTTTTAAGTGGAACCATTGTGACCCCTCCATCTTTCCTGGGAATGTACTTATGAAACTAAAAGAGTTGAGAGACTATAGTATAAGGTTAATTTACATGAATGGGACATGTATATGTTACATGGCCGAATGTACATGTGACAATGAGAGAAAACCTTAATGGAAGGCTCATTAAGAACATGTGTATGAAACTATAGAAATATGTTTGCATGCTTCTAATTGAGTGCTATATGTACCTTTTTTTCCATGCATGAACATGTAATAAGTAGTTTTGTACACTTATTTCCAGATTGAGTCTTGTTGTGTATGATTGAACATTGAACATATGGTTTGCATCAATGTAGATGGCATGTAAGAGTTTTGTTGTTGAACTTAATAAGGACTTGAAATTGGATGGTGAGAACTATCCTATATGGGAACAAAATGTAAAGTTCATCCTAATTGAGCAAGACACACTTGAAGTGTTGTCTAATATGGTCATGCCTCCAAAGGATGGGGAGGATGGGACAGCCTATGTGGCTTTCCTAAAAAAAATGGCTTATGTAGAGTCACCCTCCTTTCCAAAAGGATGAGATCATGGTAGAATTCTCAATGCTTGAGAGTGCCAAAGAAATTTGGGATGCTATCAAGGCCAAGTATGGCGATGCTTCGGTTGAGAAACAAAGATATATGATCTTGAGATTTGAGAATTATGTCAAACGGGCAGATCATACCATGAGCTCTCATTTGCATGAGATGTCACGCATGATCCACTAGCTGAGGTGAGTTGGACATGACCTCATAGATGAGAAACAAGTTCAAGCTAGCATCTGGTCTTTACCAAATGAGGAGTGACAGTTGATGAAGGTTAACTTACACCACAATCCTCAAATTAAGTCATTTCATGACATTGCCCGCCATCTTTTACTTGAGACCGAGGTTATGGCCCTCAAGGATCACTCCAAGGCAGATGTTACCTCCACTTCTTCCAACAAGAAATGGAAGAAGAAAGGGAAGTGGTTTGGAAAGGGTGGAAAGGGAAAGGGTAAGGGCAAAGCTAATGGAAATGGACTCAGCTTGAATAAGTTCAAGATGAAGAGGGATGTTTCTAAGCTCGAATGCTTTGACTGCGGCAAGAAAGGACATTTTGCAAAAGATTACAAGAGTCCATCAAAGGTACATGAACCTTCTACTTCTATTGTACATGTTGT
>JBBYHH010274953.1:0-12751 GCA_038382905.1 Daphne laureola
ACGGATCCCAGAGTGATACCAACTGCGTTTAAGAAGAAGCTTCTTTGAAATGGTAACCCTGCTCCGTTGGTTGTTTTCTAGCCATATTCTATTGGCTGTCTTTCCACATATCTAACACTCCATTTGTCCTATGAAGATTTGATATTGCAGAGGTAAGTGTACAAAAGATTTGAAGTTGTCAAGGTATTGCTCTTTTAATCTTATTCTGAAAAAAAAAAAAAAAAAAGGAAAGGAAAGAAATAAACTCCATTATGCAGAGGTAAGAGATCTCCACCAGTTTCCAGTTTTTTTTTCTCTAAAATGATGAGGCAAAAATCATATTCTCTCAAACTCCAACAACTTCCCAATTTCAAAGAATCATGCATTTATTACAATAATAAAATATTTTATATCTTTAATTAATAATTAATAAATTATTTAGAGAGATGAGAGAGATGAAAAATGTTTAAATCAATAACAAATAGTTTAAGGAGAGCAGAGAAGTTTACAAAAAAATGGATTTGGAAGCTTTTCAAAATTTGGAGAATAGTCCAAATTTGCGAAAAGCTCCCATTTTTTTTCCTGTTCCCCATTTTAGAGAATGAGATGGGAAAACTGCTAGACCACAAAAATATTTAAAACTCTTTAAAAAAATGAGTATATCAAGAAAATGAAGAATCTTTGGGAGATGCTCTAAATTGTAAGGTAAGATTTGAAGTTGCAGAGGTAAGTTTACAAAAGATTTGAAGTTGTCACTCCATTATGCTGTATAGAAGATCAGAAATGTGTTCAATTCTTTCAGAGTTAGTTAGAAGTTTTTCTTTTGCCTCTTTTGAATTTTGTTGGTATGTGGAGAACAAAGAAAGGAAATAAATAAACTAGTTGCTGGTTCTTAATCAGAAAGTGACCTTTGTTTAAAAAAATGGCCAAATGGGGTCCATCTTAGTGATGGTTGGCTTGTCTTGTTTTCTCTGTTTGATAAGGCAAAAACAAGATTAGGCAAGTTGTAAGATGATTTGAAACCGTTAACGAGGTTTAAAACAATCACCCCTAGAACGCAGAAGCAATTGCAGTTGCAGACATGGAAACAAAGGCTACTACCAGTGTTGGGAGTTCTTTGCTGGTGCCCTGTATACAAGAGTTGGCTAAACAATCTCTTGACAACATCCCTCCAAGATACATACAGTTGGAGCACAGAGACCAGTCCATCATCTCAATCTCAGATAATGATGCCTCCATCTCTCAGATACCTGTCATTGACTTGCAGAAGCTGCTAAGTCAAGACTCTGAACTTGCCAGCCTTGATCTTGCTTGCAGGCAATGGGGATTCTTTCAGGTCTCTCTCTCTCTACACACACACTTCATAAAATCAACACCAATTCCATATTCTTGTTACTATGATTCTGCAACATTTGAATTCATTTACATGTAGTTTCTGTGTAGAAATTGTACATAGAAGCAGGTCTCGGTATTTAGTTTCACAGCAGATACGGATTTTAGGGCATTCAGAGTCAGTCAGCATGGTTTGCTTTCAGTTGATTCAATAAATATAGGGTTCAGTATCATGAACTATGAACCATGACAGTTGGTGAACCATGGAGTGGATTCTTCTCTTCTGGAAAAAGTGAAAGCAGAGATACAGGACTTCTTTAACCTCACCATGGAAGAGAAGAAAAAATTCTGGCAGTCACCTGAAGAGATTCAAGGTTTTGGACAGGCCTTTGTGGTATCTGAGGACCAAAAGCTTGACTGGGCTGATATGTTCTTCATGATCACTCTCCCTTACCATTTAAGGAAGCCAAACTTATTTCCCAAGCTCCCTCTTTCATTAAGGTAATCAATTCTTTTACACTTCCTAAAATGCTAGTTTCCGAGAGTAATAAAGTAAAATCGACATATAAAACAATCCGAAATGCAACAAATATCAGGTATTTTGGGAGGAAGAGAGTAAGTTCTGTTTATTTCAAGCTTACTTGCTCATCCTCACAATTAGACCTTTGGTGATTCTATTGGTTAGACATTTGGATCTGTTGTATGCAGAGAGACATTGGAAACTTACTCAGCAAAACTGAAAGCCCTAGCTATGACACTGCTCCAGAAGATGGCAGAAGCTCTCGGGATGAAAAGCGTGGAAATGGAAGAACTATTTGCAGAAGGGTTACAGTCAATGAGGATGAACTATTACCCTCCATGTCCAGAACCAGAGATGGTTATAGGTCTCACCCCTCATTCCGATGCGGTTGGTCTCACCATCCTCCAGCAGCTCAACGAAGTAGAAGGCCTCCAGGTCAGGCAACAAGGCAGATGGGTCCCTGTGAAACCGCTCCCCAATGCATTCATCATCAACGTTGGAGACATTGTTGAGGTAAGAAGCTTCTTGATTCTTTTTTGCTTCATCGTTTATGCACAAATGCATGCTCTTCCTACCAGTTTTAGGAGTTGTTTGGTTCAAGCAACTTAGAAATATTAAGTTTTAGAATTCTGAAATTCTTTTGTTTGGTTCATTTTGAAGAGCTATTCTCCACATTCTGGGAAGTCTATACAAATTCTTTGGGTTTGAAATACCAACTACTCTCTTCGTTCCTGTAAAATTGATATGTTTGATTAGACCCGAAGATTAAGAAATTTTGTTGACTAGAGAGTAATGAATAAAGTAGACATATAAGACAAAAATAGTTTTTTTTTAGTAGAAAGAGAAATGGAGGCAAAATGTAAAATTAGTGTTAAAAAGTTTCTTGAAAACGTATCAGTTTTGCAAGGACGGATGGAGTAT
Organism: Daphne laureola; assembly: GCA_038382905.1. Lineage (NCBI taxonomy): Eukaryota > Viridiplantae > Streptophyta > Magnoliopsida > Malvales > Thymelaeaceae > Daphne > Daphne laureola. The sequence continues at coordinate 2,753 of JBBYHH010274953.1, forward strand.
TAGCTAGTACTTATACAAGTAGTATAATTACTAGTATTATTTTTGAGAAAATTACAACAAAGCTTTCGAACCTTTATATATTTACAATTAATCCCTTAATTTTTTTAAAAAGTACAAAATAAATTCTACAAATTACACATTTAGTCCCTAACCTTTTAATTTTTTTACAAAATTATCCCTAAAAACTCATATGTTTATTTCCTAAACTTCAGTAAATTTACAAAATGTCCTAGTGGAAGAACAAATTTCCTTCAGCCAAATATGAGATTGTTAAAATATTCATCTTAATGATCAATGAATCAAATATGAGATCATAAAGAGTTTCAATCTACGGATTTTAATTTTCCATTATGTATACTTTCTACATTTTTACATTCTACGGTTTTCCAGAATCCGCAAACCAAACCCTACATTAATGTTGGTTATGATGAAACAGATTATGACAAATGGAGTCTATAAGAGTATCGAACATCGAGCAATTGTGAACTCTGAAAGGGAGAGGCTGTCAGTTGCTACATTCCATAGTCCAGGGTATGGTGGCAAGATTGGCCCTGTGCCTAGCTTGATCACAGAGAAATCTCCAGCAGTGTTCAAGACAGTTTCAAAAGAAGAATACTCTAAAGGTGTACTTTCTCGGAAGCTAGATGGAAAGTCTCACCTTGATAGCATGAGGATCCAAGGTAATCAAGCTTATAAGCTTCATAGATGAATCATTTGGGTATACTAATAGCTGTAAACCTACACTTTAACTCATCTTATTTTTAGAAACCTACTAATACCACCCCAGATTTGTGCAGACCTACCATTTTCCCCGTGTAGAGGGTTAATGACCAAATGTTAAGCTATTGATATACAAACATCATCCCTTTGATTATTTTTATGTTTGAGTCATTTGGATTTCACCTTAATCGGGTTCGGTTCAGGTCGAGTTCGGGTTGTTGACTTCCTAGGCTTCCTTAGGTTGGGTCGGGTCAGTTTTTTATATCACTAATTGTTATGGTTATGAGTTATTTGAGCATGTGGCCCTATGGTAGAGATATTCGGCTTTTCTTTTAGGGCTTTAGATGAGGGTCCAGTCCGAATTGAAATTTTTTCTATTAATTGTGAGATTAATTGTTTTGAAATTTGAATAGGTTATAAGTACAATAGTCACATTGAGAAAATTTGTTCAAATTGGAAATTGTTTTGCTCCTATCCGGAATGGAGAGAAGTTTTCCTTCCTGCATAGATGACATGCCGTTATTGATTTATGACATCCCTATTAATTATGGATTGTCACACTCCGTAATAAATATTGATAGTCTCGTAATTAATAGTGGTAGCACGAATCAATAATGACATGTCACATATGCAGAAAGGAAGACTTTCCTCCATCCCGTAGGAGTAAAACTTTGTTCAAATTTGAAAGGGGGGTAATTCTATGTGGGTCAGGCCAAGGTTACAGAAGTCCATGATAAGGAGGAGCTTTTTACAGCATCATGTGTTCAATGTTTCTTATGCAAAGTCAAATTGCTTAGAAAATTCAAAATCTTAGCAAATTTTGGTCCAAAATAGTGATCATTTAAACAACCGGTACTACCATTTCCTAAAAAAGTTACTATAAGAAGTTGCAACAGGGAAATAACCACATCTAAACTAACATTTGAAGCAAAGTAAGAAATAAACCAAGACAGAACTTATAGGCAGGCAAAATGTTCAATTACTAATTCACTACTCTCTCGGAACGTCAAAGATTGTATTATTTGTTTTAGTTGTAGGGATTAAGGCACAGTAGTGATGGAGCTGCAGCCATTTGTGAAACTGATTCGGTTTTGGAACCACGACAACATATAAACATCACATCACATCAGTTTCTTCTTCTTCTTCACTGATTCCCCCAGTGTCCGAAATTATTTGAGCAGATTGATGTTGTTCATCTTGTGCAGAATCCTGATAATCTTCTTCATGTAACATCATGATCTCATCATCATTCACCAACCTGAGTGAACAACTTGTAATCTGCAAGTTGGGATCTTGTGTTCTAGCTGGTAATGCTTCAACTTCTGCTTGTATAACATTTCCAATTAATGAAACATAAGGGTGCATCCATGCTAGTATTTGTGTCTTTGATCATTGGAGCCTAAAATGGAACTTTCTAGTAGCAAACTACCAATATTATCATTTTATCCTACAGTTTGTGTCCACTATACTTTCTCATTTTCACTATTCCCAAAATGAATTACAATAATGGCCCAGAGATTAATTTCCATAAAAGAGATGATGGTGAAATTCCTACCACCAGAGCATAAAACATTTATAGGGAGTATCTCTTTAGTTGTGAAAATATTTTTCAGTTTTCCTCTCCAATTTTTTTTTTGTAAATGTTCGATCATATAAACTTTTAAGTGATGAGAAATCTTATTTTTTAAAATTTTGAGAACTTTAGTATTAAATTAGGGAATCTTGTTATATTTTTTTTTTGAAAGACAAAAAAGATTTTTATTAAAATAAAATTACACCTAAACCCAAATATATATTTAGGCACAATCTCCAATACAACAATCTCACAAACACCCCAAATATCCCATTTGGAGGAGTCATTACAATCCACCAATACTCTCACAGGACTTCCAAACATCCCAATACAAAATTTAATTACCTACAAAAAATGCCCCAAGCTTGATGATCAGTTAACTATTCATATTCCAGTATAATCTCTTCAACTCTATTTTTTAAGAAATATTTTTTGATTGAGATTTAGAATTTTTTCCGCTGTTCTTTTTCCTCTCACAACCTTCATCAATTGATGAATTAGATTTGAGCACAACCTCAAAATCAAATCCCTTAGAATTAAAGGTCAAAGGAGAATTAAGTCCAAAATCATGTGAAGAATTAATGGGCTCAATTAATTTGAACTTAGAATTGACTCATTTGCTTTTCAAATCCAAAGTGGTTGTTGATTTCCAAAATCATTATGAGATGTTTTGGCAAGCTCCCCTAAATAAATGCACTTTCTATTTCCAAGATGCCTGCTCCAACACTTATTTTCCCATTGCACAAGCAAGTCTCAGAAGATGAATAGTCACCACCAGCATCGACCAATCCCTTCACGGTGGAACCTCCGACGGCCCTTGATCCACCACCCTTATCGGCGGCATCACCGCAAGAAACGACCCCAAAAGATTAGATCTCTGCCATTACGCAATTAGCACCCACAATCGCTTCATTCCTTACCGACAAAGACCTCGTAGAAGCGTCGTCCGCCAGCGAGCTAGCCCTTAGGACTTCTGCCGAAAAAGGCACGGAAGCACCACTCAACTCCGGCCCGCTGCGCGAGATAGGAGGGGTAAAGACCTTACCTGCCATGAGAACAACCTCGTCTGGCACTTTCACTCTACTAGCCTCCTTCACCTCTGTTGAAGTAGAGTAGTGTTTCCATTTCTAGTCCTTAAGTTTATAGGTTTCTTGTTATAGAAGTAAAGTCCTTTCAGGATTAGTTCAAGCTTATCTTCTCTATTTACGTGTTTCAATAGGTAACTTAGTTCTAGTACGATTAGTCTTTGATGTACTTATATAAACACAGAAAAGTCATGATCAATACACAGTTGGTTTTGGCGAATACTGTTGTTTAGTTCCTCTTTGCTTTCAACATCTGGTATTAGAGCATTGTTGAAACAAGAAGGAACAATCATGGCCGAAATTGGTTTTGCTCAAACAGCAATACCAAAGTTTGAAGGAGATTTTGAGCATTGGAGTATGCTCATGGAGAATCTCCTTAGATCAAAGGAGTATTGGAGTGTTGTGAGAGATGAGTTTGCTGAACCTCTTGGAGATGCAGTGCTAACAGAAGTCCAGAAGAAAGCCATCGATGAACTAAGATTAAAGGATTTAAAGGCTAAGAACTACTTGTTTAAGTCTATTGAAAAGACTGTTCTAAAAACCATAATTCAAAAGAATACAGGTAAAGAGCTATGGGATTCCATGAGGATGAAATTTCAAGGGAATGCTAGGGTTAAAAAGGTGCAACTCAATGGACTCAGGAGAGAGTTTGAATTTTGGAGATGAAGCAAAGTGAATCAGTGACCGATTACTTTGGAAAAGTAATGTTGATAGCAAATAACATGAAAAATCTTGGAGAAGATCTGCCAGACAAGAAAGTTGTGGAGAAAATCCTAAGAAATAGGCCAGAAAAGTTTAATTTCATTGTATGTTCAATTGAAGAATCCAAGGACACAAATCTTCTATCCATAGATGAGCTGCAAAGTCACTACTGGTGCATGAGCAGAAATTTAAGAGAGGGGAAGTTGCAGAACATGCCCTAAAAGTTTTAGAAGAAAGGATTGGAGGGAGAGGATCAGATGTTAGGTATGCAGGAAGAGCCATGAATGGAAGGTTTGGTGGCAGAGGCTATTGGAGGGGCTCCTTCAGAGGAAGGGGTTGAGGAAGAGGACAAGGATACTACTATAACTATAGAGCATCAATTGAATACTTCAATTGTCACAAATTTAATCACTACCAAAGTGAATGTTTTGAGCAACAAGAAGCACACTATGTAGAAGGAAACCAAGAGGAAGAACTACTACTGATGGCTAAAGAGGACTCAAAATCTGAAGATAATGGGAACGAATGATACTTGGATTCAGGTTGCTCAAACCATATGTGTGGCCATGATGATATGTTTGAAAGTTTAGACAAAAACTTCAACACTCAGTTACATTGGGAAACAACTGTAAATTGCAAGTCATTGGAAAAAGGTTCAGTAAAAGTGAAGTTTGAAGAACTGTCATTTACCTTGATAGATGTCTATTTTGTTCCTGATTTAAGGAATAATTTGTTGAGTCTAGGGAAACTACAAGAGAAGAGACTCACAATCATGATTAGTGGCGACATCTTCAAAAAATTTCATGAACAAATGGGTCTGATCATGTAAACCTCTATGAGCAATAATAGGATGTTCATATTGACTACTGAAAGGAAGCCTCCAGCAAAATCCTCATGTTTTCAAACAAGTGCACAAAACTCGACCCATCTTTGGCATACAAGATTTGGTCATTTAAGCTATAAATGTCTTGAAATATTAAAGAAGGAAGATATGGTGTTAGGTCTTCCAGAAATTGAACCAACAATCAAAGCTTGTGAACATTGCCTAAAAGGGAAGCAACATAGGACTTCCATTCCAAAGAAAAGTACCTGGAGAGCAAAAAAGAAGCTGGAGCTTGTTCATACAGACCTATGTGGTCCAATAAAACCAGAATCAAGTGGAGGAAAGAGGTACATTGTTTGCTTTATAGACGATTTCAGGAAAAAGGCTTGGTGTTATCTGCTATATGAAAAGTCAGAAACATTTGAACAATTTAAGAAGTTTAAAATAGTTGTGGAAAAACAATCAAACTGTGAGCTAAAATGTTTGAGATCAGATAGGGGAGGAGAGTACACCTCTCAAGCTTTCAAGGAGTATTGTGAGCAAACATGCATAAAACATCAATTAACTACAACATACACTCCACAACATAATGGAGTTGCTGAGAGAAAGAACAAGACTGTCATGAACCTAGTAAGATCTATGCTGGTAGAGAAGAATATGCCTAATTGTTTTTTGGCAGAGACAACTAAGTGGGCTTACTACATCCTAAACAGGTCTCCCACATCAGAAATCAAAGGGAAAACACCTCTGGAGGTCTGGAGTGGTGTTAAACCTTTTGTACAACATTTTAGAATCTTTGGTTGTATTGCTTATGCACATGTCCCAGATGCTAAGCGTACTAAATTGGATGATAAGAGTATTGTTTGTGTTCTAATAAGAGTAAGTGAAGACAGTAAAGGCTATAGGCTTTATGATCCAAAGATCAAAAGGGTGATAATCAGCAGAGATGTAGTATTTGCAAAAGAAGAAGAAGAGTGGAATTGGGGAAATAGTTGTAATAAGCAGACTAATACAAGTCTGAAGTATGGTGATGATAGTATTGAAGAGGAATTTCAAGAAGAAGAAGAAGAAGGTGCTGATGCACCTGTGAATGAAAATATAGGTGCTGATGCACCTGTAAATGAAAATGTAACAGAAGCATAAACAAATTCTGGAGCAAGGGAAGGAAGAATTAGGCAACCACCTGTTTGGATGAAGGATTATGTTCAAAATAGCTCAGATGAAGAAGTGAACATGGCTCTAACAACACTTATAGATTAAGTTACAGAAGAAAGAGTTGAAGACTTAATATTGGTCTCGTTTGATGGAGATCCTCTATATTATAAAGATGTTGTGAAACATCAAGAACGGAGGATGGCCATGCAAAGAGAGATTGATTCAATCAATAAAAATCAGACCTGGACTCTTTGTAATCTACCATCAGGAGCTAAAAAGATAGGTGTTAAATGAGTTTACAAAACCAAATTCAACGAAGTAAGGAAGGTAGACAAACTCAAGGCAAGGTTGGTGGCTAAGGGCTACTCTCAAAAGTATGGTGTGGATTACACTGAAGTTTTTGCTCGAGTGGCCAGGTTAGATACTGCCAGAATTATTATATCTACAACTGCAAAGAAAGGCTGGAAAATCCAACAAATTAATGGATGTTAAATCAACATTTTTACATGGAGAAATAGAAGAAGACATCTATGTAGAGCAACCTAAGGGCTATGAATTGGCAGGTCAAGCAGATAAGGTATATAAACTCCACAAAGCTCTTTATGGATTAAAACAGGCTCCAAAAGCGTAGTTTACCAAGATTGAAACTTATTTTATTAATGAAGGTTTCAAGAAGTGTGATACTGAGTAAACACTCTTCACCAAGAGAGAAAAAGATGGTAGGATATTAATTGTTAGTATCTATGTAGATGATTTAATCTACACAGGTAATGATCTAACAATGATGCAAGAGTTTAAAACAGCATGGAGAGAAATTTTGACATGACTAATCTCGGTTTAATGAGGTACTTTCTTGATATTGAGGTGTTACAACATTTAGAAGGAGTTTCATTATGTCAGAAGAAGTACACACTTGATGTTCTACGGAGATTTGGAATGACTGGAAGCAGACCTGTCAAGATTCCAATTGTTCCTGGTACAAGAGTAGACAAGGATGAAGCCGGAGAGGCTATAGATGAAACTTTATTTAAGCAAATTGTGGGAAGCCTCATGTACCTAAGTGCTACAAGACCAGACATTATGTATGATGTATGCCTCATCAGTAGGTACATGTCTAGACCTACACAATTGCATCTGTAACTTGCTAAAATGATCCTGAGGTACCTATGTGAAACTGTGGACTATGGAGTACACTGCAACAGAAGCCTTGAAGATGACTTGCGGGTATTTTCTGATAATGATTATGCAGGGGATGTGAATGGTATGAAAAGCACTAGTGGATATGTGTTCGTGTTAAATGGTGGTGTAGTTTCTTGGAGCTCCAGAAAACAACCAATTGTCACTCTTTCTACCACAGAGGCTGAATTTGTGGCTACTACAATGTGTGCTTGTCAAGTTATATGGATAAAAATGATACTTCATGAAATTGGAGAGGAGTTGGATGGAAGCAGTTAGATCAAATGTGACAACATTTCTACCTTAAAGCTATCTGAGAACCTTGTTTTACATGGGAGAAGGAAACATATAAACGTCTGTTATCACTTTCTAAGAAACTTGGTGAAGGAAGGGGTAATACAATTGGAATACTGCAGAAGTGAAGATTAGGTAGCAGATGCAATGACAAAACCCCTCAAGCTTGAAGCATTCCAGAAGCTGCGTTTGCTGATGAATGTCAAAATCATTTGTGGATAAATAAGCAGTAAACTACTGCTTGTTTAAGGCATGGTTAAAATAACCAGACCGGAATTTGAACCGTAAAGTTAGTGGTTTAAGATTCAATCGGTCGTATCGGTTGAACCAGTGGTTAAACCGTACCTTTTTATAAAGTAATAATAAATTACTTTATTTTATAGAGCTATAATAAAATGATTTATGTACAATATAGTAATGATATTTTTAATAATTAATAAGGACTATTATTTTTTATTTGAAAGATGAAGGATTGTGAACAATAATTATAAGAATATAAGGGTTTATTTGTACAAAAAATAAAAAAACTATGATTAACTTAGAAAGTAGGTAGATAAAACCTTAAAAATGACTCTCATCTCTTTTCTCTTTCTCACACAATCACACACAAAAATCTTCTTTCTTCATTCTTCTCTTTTTACATCTTCTTCTCTCACTTCATCTTCCATATCTTCTCTTATTTCTTATATCTTCTTTACATTTTATCTTCTTTACATTGTATTTTTTTATCTTTTCCCTTCTCTTTTTCATTTCAGTGGAATTCATAAATGTAAATCTGAGTTTTTATTTTTTTTATTTTTATCACCAGATCTGAATTTTGTTTTAAAAAAAAAAAATGTTGAACCACCGGTTCAACGGTTCGCGGTTTGAACGGTTTTAGCCAGTTCTAACCGGTTCTTTACGATTTTGACCGGTTCTTGACCAACATCCTGTAAAACCGATAACCGGATCGGATAGATGACCGGTTCGTGATTCAACCGGTCCAACCGGCCAGTCCGGTCCATTTTTTTTTTTACCATGGGTTGAGGTAGATCGCTTCTATACAACTCTCGCCAATGCCAATACGTCTTACATCACATGCTCATACTCATACTCCACTAGATCATCCTCTATTCGCCTCCTAGCGGTGACAATAACCATAGTGTCCATCCCTGCACCAGATCTTTGCTTCTATTTGATATTCATAGATGCACCAATACCTGAATTTCTGAAAAGACATTCGATGAATTTCATGGTTTTTTCTCCATAACAAATTTGTTCATTGCTCTCCAAATTGCTCATGCCGCTACAACCATGATTCCCCTCCACCAGACTCTGCTTTTATGATGTACCTGCATAATGAAATCACTCGACACCAGGTCTGCAACATCTAGCAAATATAACACGTTAATATCACACCAGGTGGTCACCGCCTTCCAAACATCAAAGACCGCCAAACAACTTACTAGAGCATGATTAACCGATTCCTCTGCCTGTAAACACACTGGGCATAAATATGAAGGGAAAGTCATACCTCTAGACCTCATCTTACCAAGGTTGGGGTAAAGCCCCTTAAAGCCTGCCACATAAATATATTTACTTTCCAGGGAATTGACTTTCCCCAGTTGATAGAGCAGGCCACTGGGGCTAATATAGTCAAATCCACCTCCCTTGAGAGTGAAGAGACCACGAACTCCATTTCATTTCCCCTCTTCCAACTCCAAGAGTCCTCTCATACCTGTGAAAGATCAAAGTTCTCCAAAACTACCAGCATTGCATTAAACTCTCCTAATGTACGCCCTCTCACCCTACTCCTCTAATCCCACCGCCACCTAGCTGCCCCCAAGTTTCGCTCTATCCGATCTTGAATCCAACACTTCTTATTACAATCCAAATTCAATAAACTTGGGAATTTATCCTTCAACCCAAACCCCCCTAACCATTTATCCAACCAAAATTTTGTATCGTCACCTAACCCTACCTCTCTAACGAACCCTGATTTAAAGATCACTCCTCTATTCTAAAACTCACGACTAATTTGTCTAATATCATTCCAGACTCCCCCCATCCCTCTTCAGGTGCGCTAACCTCCCATAGCCACCCATCCCTACCATGAATGCTTTTTATCACCCTAACCCACAAGCTATCTTTTTCGTTTAAAAATCTCCACCACCACTTACCTAAGAGACTTAATTTTTTTCCTTCCAAACTCCTAACCCCCAATCCCCCTATATCAATATCCCTAAACAATTTATTAATCTCTGCCCAAATTAATTTTTTTTCCTCACTAGACGCTCCCCAAAAGAATTTATTTCTATTAATTTACAACCTTTTTAACACCCCTTTAGGAACTTTAAACAGTGAAAGATAATATAATGGAACACAGCTCAACACATAATTTATCAATGTTAACCTCTGATAAGTGCAAATAATGTTATATATTATACCCTTAAATATATGTTTTAATTGTGATAATTTGTTAGTTTCTTATT
>JBBYHH010275064.1:0-12751 GCA_038382905.1 Daphne laureola
ATATTTAATTCTTCTGATACCAAATACCTCAGAATTAATCCTCAACTCAATTCCCGGGATATGAGAACATCAGAAAACGTGTCCCGCACGCTTCAACATAAAATCCCAAAAATTACAAATTTGCCCTCCGGCAATTTTCCCGGATTTCCATCATTTTTTCGGTGTGGGTGTAATATACTAACCATAGCTAGATTGAAATAAATTACTATAACTAGTATTGGTTTTGCAGGAAAACAAGAAATTTCCAGGCTTGACATCCCTGTGAACTATTCCTTGCAGATCATTGAACACCATGAGAAAAGTGTACATCTGCAATATGAATTAAGCTGAAGCACTCGAATGAACATCACAAGACAAGCAATTCAGACATCTTCTTGCTCAAACATTTTGTTTTAGGCAATCTATTGGTTGTTATTGAATAAATTAAGCTACTTCTTATATACAGCCATCATTAACTAAATGTGCCTTCCTCTTTATTTTCTCTTTCTAGTGCAGTGACTAAAATGAAGGAAGACCTCATAAGAATATGAAGGAAGACAGAAGATTGAAGGCACAAACTACCGTGAGTTCTAATTTTTGCATTAAACGAAGGAAAAAGGTTATCCAATGAGATGAATTCCAACACTTATACTCACATAATTTGGAAATATAACCATGTCAACATTGCTAGGAATATCAAGCAGCAACTGCCTCAATGAATACTCACTAGCACCAGCTGGATGTATCAGCTCATCTGTATCTAGATGAAGTATCCAGTCCATCCCAGCATCCTGAAGAGCATTATGCAAAAGAAACATATAATGTCAATATTAGAAATAAAATTCAAATGGTAATCATCAGCACTATTCTACTCACCCTTGCCATGACAATTGCCATTTCCATATTAAGAGATTGCTTCACAAACAGTTCGTAATTGCAAGGCTTGTAAAAGAAACTGGACAACCATGTCTCGTTCCAGATTCGGCTGACAAGACAAATCCAAGGAAATCAATAAAAAGTTTCATTTAACAATTTATTACAATTGAAGTAACAGATAGACTACGTTGACAACGTTTCAAAGTCTAGAAAAGTGGCAACTAGGAAATTTGATAAAGAAACTCGAAAATCATGAGAAGGAAACAGTTTCTGCAGGATAACGTTATGAATACTCGAGAACTCAGAAAACCAAATGCTTGGACCACATCTTCAAAAATTTCTAGCAACAACACAGGCAAACATATTCGTATCTCCAATGCTGATCCACCAGGTTGTTAAAAAGAAAGATAACTAAAGTAATTCCCATAAAACTTGGGAAAGCCAATCCTTGCCTTCCTTGGCCATGAGTACTCGCAAAAGAATGTTCAGCATGGATTCAAGGGGAGTTTGTTCACTCCAAATCTATAGTAACAGACCTATGAATATCAATCAAACAGGCACTAAAGTTAAGTATACCTTTTAGCCTGCTTCTCCTCAAGGTCTTTTGTCCTGTAGATCACTTTCACCCCCTGAGAAAAGGAAAACAATAGTCACAATACGAAGGTATCAGAAGAAAGAGATGAGAGAAAATATCTGCAGTCCTGAATGAAGAGAATAACAAGAAATTAAAAACAAAATGTGAATTGACTCACCGGAATTGATTCCAAAACTCTAGATACGTTAGAAGAAGCAGCTTTCCCTTCAACGAACAGGAAGAAATTGGTGACTCCAATAACCTTGTGGTAAAACATCCACGGCAAGATTTGATCTAAGCCAGCAGACGTACTTGTTGTAATACAAATCTGCACAGTGATCTAATCAGTTTCAAATCTAGCAACCGAGAAATCATAGACAGAGTAAAAAACGCCAGATGCCAATGGTTCACGATACGTAGTTTAACAAGCAAATCCAAGAACACACGCAGATCAATTCGAAAAACACACGCAGATCAATTCGAAAAGAGAATGTAAATTCATGTAAAGAAAGCACCTTAGGCCTTAAATTGGCCTGGAAACCGAACTTCCAATCGCCATAGTAAGGGAAAGAAGGGGACGAACTACGGCATAGACTGGTAAAATCGGAGGAAGAAGAGTGAGGAGGGTTGGGGGAGAGAAGAGAAAGGGATTCCATGCCGGGGAAGACGTCGTGATGGGAGCCGCGAGGGGAGGTGACGGCGGCGGCGAAGGCGGGATCGGAGACGGATCCGCCGCGCCATTGGAGGACGAAGGCGAGGGCGGCGAGGGAGAGAGGGATGAGGGTGAGGAGGAGGAGGAGCTTGGAGACGAAGGCCTGGGATGAGGCGGATGTTGAAGAGGAGGAGAGGAGCAGGGCGGAGCGGTGGTTGCCGCCGGCCATGGCCGAGATTTTGAATCGGAAAATTCAGAGCGAAGCAGCGGACAGTATTCTTCCTTCGTCGCTTACTTCTGTTTGCATCATGTGTGTTGTGATGTGACTGCTTACAGGCAGAGGAGCTGCAGATTGGTGAAATTACATGGGACCTTTTTAAAAAATAAAAAATATATATATATATATATATATATATTTTTATGAAAAAAATTAAAATAAATAAATAAATATATATATTTTTTTTCCTTAATGAAATGTAAGTACTCTATATTTTTTTAATAGTTAAAATCAAAACACAAACAATTAATTAGAAAAGTTATTGCAAAACACACGCAATATTCTAAAATGAGAAATGGTAGTAAGATTATCTTGGTTAGTCATTTTGAATATTAATAATCTGTTTTTATCGAGTCAGTTCGCGAGCAAATTTTAACTAAAAAGAGCTCGAATAGTTGAATCAGATTAAATGAATTGAGTTTTACGGGCCATGAATTAAAAATAAAAGATGACTTAGAAATAATTTATAACTTAATTCTTATTCATTCTATTTTAATTAATTAAGTATTTAATTTATTTCAAACTCTAGAACTATCAATCCGAACTCGAACCATATTTTTCGAGCTCGATTCAAGCGAACCTAAATCTGAACCAACTTTTACAAACTCGAACTCGAACCGATGATATTCATGTAGGTGCTAAATTTGCACCATACTCCAAAACTTTAGCATATTTCCATTAAATTGTGGGTTTAGTGTTACCTTTATAAAGCTTTGATTTTAAAATATCAGCAGGTAAAAAGGTTTAGGACTTCACTGGTAATTATGACGCCCGTAAAACCCTGAATCCCGACCCAGCAACTCGGTGAACATCCCCGCCGCAACTTTGATTTCTTCTTCTCCGGCGGTTCACGCCCGACGACCGTCTCTACTGTCTTCGTCTGTAAAGTTATTGTTTTTACAAAATAAAAAGCTTTAATGGCGATATCAGAGGTATTGGAAGAAGAAATTCGAGCCTTTGATGATCAAGAAATTCCTCCTTCTCCTTCCTCGTCGTCACAAGATTACAAATTGGTTCCTTGGTTGAGCTGGGATGAGTGGGAAATGGTGAGAGAATCCCTGTTCTCTTCAGTTCCAGAAAAGATTGCGTTTTCTCTCGGAAGAGTAAGACTTGAAACGATACTCGGTTAAGTCTTTGATGCAAAATCTGTCTTAAAGTAATTGTTTTTTTGTTTTGTTTTGTTTCATCCAGATATCAACATGGCGAAGCAGAGGATGTCTTCCAGTTGTTATTGATGTCACTGCTTTAATCATTGAGATTCAGCAGAATGATCCCTTTTTCCGGTATTTGGTTCATTGCTTTATCTTTAAGGAGTGTTTCTTTCACTAGATGTTTCAAGTTTAGCTAGTGATCTTCTGGTTTGTTGTTTTCCCTGGTTTTTAGAAGTGACAGGCCAAAAGATGCCTTGTTTTCTCAACAAATGCTGGCAAATCTCTATAGCAAGGCCATTTTGAGGTGCGTTTGTTTCTACTCATTCTTTCATGGGTTTTGCTTGTTACTTGTGCTTCTTAATTTGGATAGGGTTGGTGTTCTATACATATCCCTTTTTTAGATTAATTGGAAAAAAATGTGTGTGTTTTTCTGCTTTAGAAAACTATAATTGAAGGTTTCACTGCTGTGGAAACAGTAGTTGCATTTACAGTAAACATGCTAGTCCTTTTTTCGTACTTGGAGTGGATGCCGATAGCACTTTATATTATCTGTGTAATCTGGAAAATTGCGTAATTCGTGATGCGATATAAATTTAAAGAAAATTGGATTTGATGAGGGGCTCACACTCACATAGCCTTGCTTTCTTCTGAGATAGGGGAGTGAAAATTATTAATGCAATGGTTACTAGGTACTATTGCAGGAGAAATAGTTTATTCACATAATTTAATGGTGGATCTGTAGGCTTGTGAACTGCACTGTTGAGAAGTCGCGAAAGAAATCAGAGTACTCAATTGCTGATGCAGCTGATATGATTGGCATGCCGCGCAGATTAATTGATATCCGTCATGGTAATATGATCGGAACCTTAATAATTCATGTCCACTTTGTATTGATGAACAAGAGGCAAATCGTTTCCCGATTCTTGCTTTACACAATTTTTTTTATGATATAATCAAATAAAATTTTGGTTTGGTTTTTAACAGCTTACCTGCAATAATGATTCAAGTTCAGTGAAGCTTCTTTACATTTTAATTGTTTGCTTAAATTTATCCATTCTTTCTTTGTGTCTACAGAGGGCTCTCACCGTGACCTTCCATCACTTGTGCTACTTCGGGACTCAGCTGTTTTGGTATGATCGTAATTCACTGCTACTGCTTCCATATGTAATTCTAGCTGCTACGGCTTCACTTTAAAATTGAATATTCTGTAGATCAGTGTTATTGTCAATGTATTTTGTAACTCTGTGCATTTGTCTGTGTTAATTATCTTTAAACTTGAGTGTTTTTACTAAATCATGGCTTGTAAGCTCAGGCACTTAATTGGCTGAGCTCTTACTACTGGGAACCCCAGAGGAAGCTACTTCCATTGCAGAGGGATGGAGCTTCTAATGCTCAACGGGAAATCATCACAAAACTTCATGATTTGGCTTATTCTCTGAAAGTCAAACCGAGTCCTCAGCCCGGAGCTTCACCTGTCAAAAGGAAACGTGAGTGAGAAAGAAATTCATTTACAAACCGCATTAAAAATTGTACGGTTTTGCACCTTCCTCTGGCTTTGAAAAGCCTTATCTTTTTCTGTTCTCAACATGGGGAAAACAGAAGTACACATTGATTCAAAAGAATGTTGTTCTACCATCTTCTGTTTTATGTTCTCGTATCTTCTATGGTTCGTAATTCAGTTCCATTAAGTTGGAGACAAGTTTCTCTATAAGCTCTAACAGAGCAAGTTTTCCTTTTTTTAGTTTTTGCATGAGCCAAATATTGAAAATTGATCTTGCTCTATTAGGGCTTGTGTAGGAAATTGGCAGTACCTATTCGGTCAAAGCCAATAGTATGTTTAAAGGAAGGCTTTTCTTAACGATGCATGTTGGCTGGGCGGAAAAATGTTCTCTTTCTTCGTCTTTCCTCTACCTCGATTAAAATTTTATACAGATTAGCTAACTTGCATTGCCGCTGCTTACATGTTCTTTTGCAGGATCCAAGAAACATGTTACCAAGTCCTTGAAAGAGCTTGTAAGTTTATACTCTTCATTTCCCTCAGAATTTGGATCTGCCACTTTGGACATCTTGTTGAAAGCATTGGGGTTCTCGAACACTATGGACCTTGCAAACGGTCCCCGATCAACAGATGGTTTAGATAGGTTATTGGATGATTGGAAGCCTGTCATAACAAAGATTTCAAACAAGGAACCCGAATTTCTTGTGGTGCTTCTACAACAAGCTCTTGAGAAGGTGGTCAAGTCTGAGGAAGGTATAGACAACAAACATAAACTCAGACTACTACCCGGTTTTTACATGAATCTAATACTCTCTCCGTCTCTTAAAACTTGTTACAATTTTTATGGAAATTGCTACACCTCTTTTTATGGAAATTCTTTACACCAATTTTACCTTTTTACTCTCACACATTCTTAATCCACTCAACTAAAATGGGACGGAGAAAGTATGATAAACTTGCAAGCCTCTCTGACGATTGCGTTTTTCCATTGCTTCTGCTAGGAACACCTTTTTTGTCATGTGGAGGTACAGCTACATCCCAAACAGATCACCATTCCTTGTTGTTCTCGTGGCTCATTCGACTTCTAAAGGAACAAAATCATTTTAGCTCCAAAGATGCCTCGACGGGCAATAGGATAGCAAATAAAATACTGGTCGATCTGCTACGTAAATCTCTCCTGTCAAGCTCCGGTGACCGTTGCCTCATGGATTCTGTCATCCATCTATCAGAACTGATAGGGAACAGCTATTTGACCGAGAAGCTGAAAAAGCTTTCCTCACTGCATTCAAATGACAGTGATGAGAACTTCTGTCAGCCGCAGACGCCATTCGATGACCTTACCCAGCAGGATGATTCAATAACCGAAGCATCCAAGAAGCTAGAGTCGATCAAGCTCCGAATGAGGCGCAAAGGTGTAAAGACTGTTGTTGATGAAACTGCAGAAAGTTCAAAGAGGTGGGTTGTGAGTAAATCATGGAACTCATGTCCTATAGGCATGTTGCCTCGTGCTGTTAGCTCTTCAGGCTGTCTTCCCATCCTGGACCTCCATGAAAAGACTGTAAAGGTCCCTGAATCATCAGAATTGAAAGAAAGCAAACGGAAGAAAGCTGATTCTGAGATTCAGCCATCAGATGATAACTTGAGTCATAAGAAAACGAAGGAGGCAATGGATAAAGGTGGCTCCTTTTATCCAGGCATTGAAGGGCATCTTCTGATAAATGGGATCTGGAAGAAAGTAGGAGAAGAAGAAGTGCAAGCTATTGTATCTGCTGTACGCCTTTTGGTTTAATGATTTATGTTTCTGCCAATCTTGTTTGAAAGTTGATGACTTTATGAACTCCCCATGTTTGAAAGTTGACGCCTTTTTTCATCTGCGATCTCCCCTTCTCTTCCCTCAGCTCAAGTTCGCCATAACAACACAATATATGTGGTTCTGGAATATTCTTATACTACTTGTAATGGAAAAAAGAAAAAAACAAAAAGGGAAAAAGCCTCAGCAAACTCCATGTTTAACTTCGTGGCCATACAATGAAGCCCCACGCTCGTTTGAGCTCCAGCGCTTCTGTTCCAACACCCAAACGACACGGTTTACCCACTTACTTTCCGACGAAACTCGCCGGTAGTAACAGCCACGTCGTCGTTTCTCGCCGCCGCGATGACTGCCACAAGTCCGCCTCTAGACGATCTGTCTTGGTCACTCCTTTCGTCGCCTCTGCCGGCGCTTTCCTTATCCAGCAGCTGCCGCTACCGTCGCCGGTTTCCGCCGAGGAGGTGATTGCTCCGGCTCCCTCACCGGTGCCGCCGCAGAAGAAGGCGGAGGATGAGGCTGTTTTGGCTGCGAGGGTTTACGACGCGACGGCGATTGGGGAGCCCATGGCTGTGGGAAAGGATAAGACCAAGGTTTGGGAGAAGCTGATGAACGCGAGAGTTGTATACTTGGGTGAAGCTGAGCAGGTTCCAACCAAAGATGATAGAGTTCTGGAGCTGGAGATTGTGAAGAATTTGAAGAAACGGTGCGTTGAAACTGAACGCCAACTCTCTCTGGCTATGGAGGCTTTCCCTTCTGATTTGCAGGAGCAGCTTAATCAGTTCATGGATCAAAGGTTCGGGCTTTTATTAAGACCTTTGTTTGCTTTTTGTTTCATTTGTTTGAGTTGAGTTGAATGATCATTTCTATGTAGATTTGATGAAAGTTGATATGGAACATATGCATGGTGATTGCTTGGACATTGTAATACAGGATTGATGGAGAGACCTTGAAGTCTTATGTGCAGCATTGGCAAGAATACGAGCCCTTGCTGAATTACTGTCGGGAAGATGCGGTTCCGCTTGTTGCTTGTGGTACACCGCTCAAGGTACCTACTTTTCATTTGATGCAAATACCTTCTATTCTTTTCATTTGGAAGAAGACCTAAGGGGTTCAATCTCGACATTTTCGCTATATTCATCGGTGAAGTACATCTTTGTTGTGGTTTAATAGTGGTGGGGGACTCGAATGAATTTTGAGAGATGTTCAGTTTCTGTTCATAGGTTCTGAGGACAGTGCAGGCTGAAGGCATCCATGGTCTCTCTAAGGCTGAGAGGAAGATATATACCCCTCCTGCTGGTTCGGGGTTCATCTCTGGCTTTACTTCTATTTCGCGTAGGTCTTCCATGGATAAGAATTTCCCGTCAGCTCCTTTTGGACCAAGCTCATATTTATCAGCTCAATCTAGAGTTGTTGAGGAATACAACATGTCCCAGATAATTTTGAAAGCGGTGGCAGATGGGGGAAGCACCGGTATGTTAGTAGTTCTTACAGGTGCCAGCCATGTCCAGTATGGGTCAAGAGGAACTGGAGTGCCTGCGAGAATTTCAAAGAAAATGCAGAAGAAAAACCAAGTCGTTGTACTGCTTGATCCTGAAAGGCAAGACATAAGGAGAGAGGGTGAAGTCCCTATTGCTGATTTCTTGTGGTATTCTGTTGCCAGACCATGTAATAGGAACTGTTTCGATCGTGCTGAAATTGCTCGGGTGATGAATGCAGCTGGCAGGAGGCGGGATGGCCTACCTCAGGTGAGCTTCATTGATATGCTTTACTTGCTTATGTTGATTTCCTTTATCCTCAAGTGCTTAAGGCTTATGCTTCAATTGGGTTATGTTTTGGGAATAGACAGTTGAGTTTATAACCGTGATCTATTGGAGTTCGTGTTTATATGAATTAACCTGTGGTGGTTTACATGATATTTTTCCGTGAAAGTGGAAAAACCTATAATGATACGGTTTGAGCTTTCATCTCATTATCCCTTCGAAAAAAGGTTGCGACAGGAAGGGCATCGGCGTAAAACTTTGCCACTATGCTTTTGCATGAATTTATAGTGTCAACTAATTTTTGACAATTAATTGTCTCTATAAATTTCATGCCACTGACCCCAACGTAGTTTACATGAATTAGTTTGGTAGCCATCAATCCTTTCCTTTCTCAAACAATTTATTATGCACTAATTGTCACCTATGAAAACTGTTCTTTTCTTCACTTGTAAGAAATCTTCTGTATTTAACAGGACCTGCAAAAAGGACTGGATCTTGGATTAGTATCACCAGAAGTTCTGCAGAATTTTTTTGATCTGGAGCAGTATCCCTATATTTCAGAACTCACCGACCGTTTCCAGGTAGACCTTCTCTGCGGCAACAATCTTATAATCTGACTGCATCATTTTCATGCACTAGTAAAAGATAGTTATCCAATGTTGCTAATGATCTGCCATATAAAAGTTGTGATTATAACCTTTGCTCAATTCGTATAGGGCTTCAGAGAAAGATTATTAGCAGATCCCAAATTCTTGCACAGGTTAGCTATAGAAGAAGCAATATCGATAACTACCACTCTTTTAGCGCAGTACGAGAGGCGTAAAGATAATTTCTTTGAAGAGATTGATTACGTTATCACAGACACTCTCAGGGGTATAGTGGTCGATTTTTTTACCGTGTGGCTTCCCGCTCCCACCATATCATTTCTATCATCTTCTGATGAAATGAATGCCCCTGATAACATGGATGCTTTAAAAGGACTGCTTGGGTCAATTCCAGATAATGCATTTCAGAAAAGCCTTCCTGGAAAGGATTGGAACCTCAGCCACCGAGTTGCCTCTGTGCTTTTCGGTGGTCTTAAACTTGCTAGTGTCGGAATTATCTCTAGTATTGCTGCCGTAGCTTCCTCAAATGTTTTGTTTACTGCACGGAAAATAATTAATCCGGAGTCTGTTGGTAATCTGCAAACTAAGAGATCGCCGATACTTAAAACTGCTGCTGTGTATGGATGCTTTCTCGGGACATCTGCCAATCTTCGTTACCAGGTAAGATTCATTTCGTTTCTGAAAGGCTTTAAGTGTTACATATTCACAGACAAGTGAATATGTTTGTGTTAAACTGTTACACTTCCTGCGAAGAAATGTAAGTAATGTCGATAAAACATGATGCAGATCATTGCTGGAATTGTGGAGCACCGAATATCTGATGAGTTGTCTTCCCAACCGATTCTTGTAAATATGCTTTCTTTTATTGTTCGGACAGTTAACTCGTATTGGGGAACGCAGGTTAGAATCATCTCCTTATAAACCTGAATTTTTTCGCTTTTATGACCCCTTGTGAATTAATTAATATGCTAGACGTATTCGATTCTAAAGTTAGAACAAAGTAAAACCAGGGAAGTTAAGTAAATTGCATCTAAATTATCTGAATAATTACAGCAATGGATCGATCTTGCCCGCCTTTCCGGATTGCAATCGCGTAAAAGTGAAGCGCCGTCTCTCCAAGATCCTGATTCTTCTAACCAGGCTGCTCTGGAATGCAACACAACAGAAGAAGCTAATTTGGATGAGATCAAGAACCAGTGAGGTGATGATTGTCTTCTTTTTCTTCTTCTACTTCATCTTCTGCTTCTCATGTTTTTCTCTATACTCTTTTTGTACCCATTCAAAGACCACAGCTTGAAAGTGCAAATTGATAGAGTCCACTTTTTTTATCCTCAGATAGTTCTCTCTCTGATCTTGACTTTTGTTGCTCTGGTGTATATCTCTAGTTCCAGACATGGGATCTATAAAACCCGAATGCTTGATCAAATTTATGGTTTCATGGTACTTTGCTTCTGTAGAAGATACATGAGGTGTTTATTTGGTTACAATATGAATGCTTCCTCCCTTTGAATCAATCACCTAAACATAGTATATGTCTTAAGCTATGGTTGATACACATATGAGATTATTCATATAGACTCTTCTCTGTCCATCCTGTCCAGCAGCATCTTCTTGACTTCTTTAAAGGCCTGCTCTAGTTTCAATAGCTGCATGAGATTGGATTTGGAGTTTCTTATTTTGCCACTTCCATAATTATAATATATATATATATATATATATAAAAACCCTCTTTTTAGGTTTGGACTACTGGTTAGGGCAGGCATATATACCTCTTGTTTAGCAAACCTGTTGTGAATGAACAGTCCAGCGAAAAGATCGAAACTGTCGTTGCTGGTGCTCTCTTTCTGCAATCAATGTCAGTAGTATCTTTCTTTATCATCATCATCATTGGCATTGGCATTGCATTTTCCCTTTTTGGTTACTATAATGACAATACATACATACATACATACATACCAGTTTCATTAGACTCTCAAAACTCTTGGTGTTCATGGGTGTTGACTCTATCTCCATTTCTTCCAAAACCCTGAAACTTAGTAGTATAAGATTAGAAAAGGAAGAAAATGTGTGAGAAATTGAAGTGTCTTTACCTTCCAATTGTATGGGTGAGAAATTGACTCCTAGCAGCCAACCGGTCGTGTTCTTCGCATGACATCTCCATCATTCTACAACCCTGAAAACATTTTACAGTACCATTGTTGACATGATACTAGTAATTATCAGGGACTTGTAAATGCTTTATACAAGTTGGGTTTCCGGTTACCTCGGATTCAAAGATTCTGAGGAAACGCGAGCACAAGGCCTGATCCCGAACCCGAACCCTCTCGTACACGAGAGGAAGCCCTTCCCATCCATCCTTGCCGCTCTCTGGACCGAACATGGGGTGAGTGCAAACCACATCCATCTCCTCAGGCAAAACCTACAAACCAAGCACACACTCATATATACCATATATACACACATATATATATATACAGGCTGAGTCCAAAAGAATGAGTGTACTACTTTCAAGAGCAGGTTCCTTGGGTGCTCTTTGACTGAGAGCACGTCAACAAAAAGTGTCCTTCGTTTAATGCAATGGAGTGGGAGAGAGTGGAGCACATCAGAGAGTGACAAGATAGAGGTGCAGATAAGAACCACATCGTTATCTGCTTCAAACATTGCACCCACGTCCCTAGCCAACAAGTAACAAAATGAAACAGTTAGGGACTGAAACTGAAGAGAAGAATGAAGGTTGGGGTGGGATCATGTTATTTTCCCTCTTTTTTGTTTTTGGTACCGGAAGAATAGAACTCCGTGGCGGGCAGATGTGTGGGAGTAATCTGAGCGAGAGGTTGCCCGTAAAGTGTGGCCTTGTTTGTTCATGGTCTTGGCCAGGAACTGCCCGAACTGACCGAATCCGATGATGGCTATTCTCAGGGATGAAGAAGAAGAAGATGATGAAAACGACATTCCAGAAAGAGAGACGAAGGAAGGTCTGGTCAGAGTGAGAGTGAGAGTTTGGGAAAGATGAAATGGAAGCCGGGGCCCTGCCCTTTAAAGACTGGACACGTGCTTAGGAGAAACACTTCATTTATCAGGTAGTAATAATGAGAAGATTAAGAAATATTATTAATTTTTTAACGTAAAAAATAAAAAAAATAAAAAGTAAAGTAGGTATGTAAGATAAAAATATCTATTTTTAACAGAAAAGGAAATGAAAGATAATAAAGTAAAGTTAATGATAAAATGTTTCTTTTATAGGAAACATATTAATTTTTCTGAGATAACTAAAAAGAAAAATATATCAGTTTAGTTTTACCTGCATGAAAGGTGTACTTTTTGTGAAGAGGCAAAGATAATCAGGGGCGACCCTGAGGGTAGGCGGACAAGATTTGTGTCTAGGGTCCCTAATTTTGAGGGGCTCTCAATTTTAATTTCAATTTTAATTTTTAAAATACATGATATGTACTAGTTTCTAAATATAAGTTATTTAAGCATATTTATATAAACTTTCCGTCCTTATATTGTGATTAACCAAAAAATACAAGAAAAATTACACTAGAGATAGAGTTTTTTTTTAAGCAGCG
>JBBYHH010275174.1:0-12749 GCA_038382905.1 Daphne laureola
CGGTGG
This sequence comes from Daphne laureola, assembly GCA_038382905.1. Taxonomy (NCBI): domain Eukaryota; kingdom Viridiplantae; phylum Streptophyta; class Magnoliopsida; order Malvales; family Thymelaeaceae; genus Daphne; species Daphne laureola. Next base: position 7 of record JBBYHH010275174.1, read on the forward strand.
GGTTTTGGTCGCCCTGGCCTCCTGGTTACTACTGTAAGGTTTGTTTTAAGGTTTGGGTGATGGAAGAGAGATTTGCTTAAGGGCAAAGGTGAGTTACGTCTGGAATGAACGTGCAAGGAGAGGAAGAAGATTTAAGTCAGGAAACATGGCTCTGATACCATGTAAACATTGTTTCTAGGATAAAGTGAGGGCTTGATAATTGTTCAAGACCCTCTGAATGCTTTATATATATATATGAAGAATGCAGCAAACCTAGAAGTAATAGGTATTCTAGAAGGAAAGTACAAACTCTAACAGTCATTAATTGCTTCTTGTAGTTTGTCTATATAAGGGCTGAGGAGTCTCACTGTTATGGATAAGACATCAGTTTTTCTCATTGTTTCTCTTATGTTTTCTAACATGGTATCAGAGCCCTAGTCTTCTAATTTTTTCCTTTCTAGCCCTATTTCTGGAATTCAACTCTCTTCTCGCAATTTTTCCTCTGGCCTTCAATGCCAGAATTCAGTGGCATTCATTGCCAAAAACTCTAATCTGGCTTTCATTGCCAACTACCTTGACCCAAACCCTAGCCTGGCCTTCATAGCCAACCTTCCATAAACCTAATCTACAATGTTACAGAGGTCAGCAAGGCCACACACCGTCAATGTGGTTGCTGGAATTATAAAGCAGGGAGCTGAAATTGGAAACCTGCGTAAAGATCAAAGTGCTAAAAGGCTTCTAAGCAATGATGAGGAGGCGAAAATCAGGAGGTTCTTGAGTTCTTGCACAACCGAAGGTTCCACCTCTTCACTTGCTCTCTCAGGTATCACTTCTCCCTTAGGTTACCATGTTTCAGCTAGGGTGTTCCCTTAGAGACTGGATTCAGGCGCCACAAACCATATGACACCTTTATCCCCTTGTTTTGTTTCTTAACACCCCAATTCTAGCGACAAAAAGATTATAGTTGCTGATGGTTCATCCACCACTATTACAGGAAATGGGGATGTCCAAATAATTCCTAAAATCCTCCTAAAAAATGTCCTACATGTGGCTAAGTTATCTACCAGTCTTGTGTCCATTCATAAACTCACCTTTGATGATATGATCCTCACTAAAAATGTAGGGGATCATTCACTTGAAAGGATCTAGCTTAATGAAGTTTCAAGAACACTAGTAACAATTTGGCTCTTCCCCACCTCAATCCTCAAATGGAGAGCAACATGAGAGTTAATTGTTGGGGAAGGAATTGATCTAGCACATCAATCCTCAAATGGAAGGCAACACTGGATGTTAAGCTTGATTCCACTTTTATGGATCAAGGGGAAGGGGATGATGGAAGGTAGCAAACAAGGAGAACAAAGATGAACTCAACCTCACTTGTAGTTTCAATTCAAGATATGTTCTAAGTTACAAATGAAGGTAAGTTCCATAATAGACTTAGAAAAACTAATCATTTCAGCAACGATTAAGGAGGTATGGTCCTCCATCATCAAGCATGGTCTTTGGAAACAAAATGGACCAAGAGTACATGAAAATCCGAATGTAGAACAGCAAGAGACGTGGGTTGCAGGCGTGGGAACATGCCGCTTGCCTTGCTGGAGGCGAAGGTCTGGAGCAAAAAGTTAACTCCAGGCGTTAATTTAGGGCGACTTCAGGGGGCTCCAACTACTCCTAATGCTAGTTGTAGGTGTGGGTCTTCTGGCGCCTAAAATCGGGTTGGCGCCACTTTAAGGCGCCTGGCCCATTTGCAGGCGAATCCTTGGAGCTAATTTATCAAAAATGTTTATAGGGTGGCGTTAGTTTGGGCCGCATGTTGATGGCGCCTCAAACTAGCGCCGGGCATGAGCTCTTTCTTCATCTTCAAGCAAAGTGATGTTTAAACCTTCATTTGAGCTTGGTCTTCCTTCCTCTACTTGAATGCCCATAAATTGAAGCTTGAGAAGTCTTTCGTGAACCTCTTCCTCACTTGAGTCTTGTGCCATGATCTTCATAAATGCATTGAGGTGTTCTTGGGCTTTCTTGGCTCTTGATTTTGTCATTGGTCCTCTTAAGCTTTGAAAGGGCCTTGGAGTGATCTTAGTGATCTTTGAAGCTTGAGAAGTCCCTCCTTGAGCATGAGCCCTTGGAGCAGGAGCTTGAGGTGCTTGTGGAGTGATGTCCACATCATACCTTCCTTGAGAAGAATCCGTCGGATTCTCATTTTCTTCTTCACCTACAAAAGGAGCCAAATCACGTACATTAAATGTGGCATGAACACCATAGGATCCATCACAAGGTAAATCAAGCACATATCAAGGTTGTTAAAATCGCGCTTAAGAGCGCAAAGCGTAGAGCCTCAGGCTTCAGGCGCTTATTGCCTTGGAAGCGACGCGACCTTGAGGAAGCGTTGGTTAAGCCCGTAAGCGCACCACTTTAGTGGAGGCATGAAGCGTGCGCTTCACCAAAATTTGATCATCCCACCTCCATATTCCCTATTTCACTTGTCGGCTTGCCCGTGACGGTCTGATGGTCTTCACATTCGATCGTCGCAGCATACTTTGCTCTGTCGAGGAAGATCGACGCTCACCCCTTCCTCTCACTCTCAGCCCCCTCTCTGTCATGATTTTTTTCTTTTATTATTTTAGTTGGACCTATTAAATTGGAGTTGGAGATACTTGATCAGATTAATTCTAGGCTGAGAGCGGCAGACAAATGAAGATGGTGGAAGCATCGAGCTGGCCTGACGCGTGTACAGCAGCAGAGAAAGTTGACCACTTAGTTGTTGGAGTCTATTTTCTTCATTGTTTTTTGGCATAAATGTATTTATCCTAGCTCTTTATGAAATACGTAAAGAACTATGGAAAATCTGCAAGAAAAAGTGACCTTATCTCTTCTACCATTATCTTTCCAACCATTTTTGGCCTATAGTAAAAGTAGATTGAATACACTTATGAGGCACTGCATATACTCAACTTTTTTTTTGAGGATGAAACTATTTGGACACAAATTAGCAAAAAAATTAATTAACTCTTGTACTCCGTATGCTCTTATCTCCAAATGTAAACTCAAAAGTTTCAGAATTAAACATGCTTGATGCTATTTTGATATGATAACATTTATTTTTAAAGTGGCGCTTTATAAAGCCCGCGCTTTTACTTTCCGCTTTGGACCCTTTAGCACTTTTAAAAACCTTGGCACATATGCATTATTTCCTATCTTGGTGATTTGAAATGGACCATCTCCTCTATATGCAAGCTTATTCTTCCTACCTTGAGGAAATCTTTCCTTCCTTAGGTGTAACCACACCCAATCTCCTACCTCAAAGCTTTGAGTTCTTCTTCCCTTATTGGCTCTTATAGCATAAAACTCATTTGCCTTTTCAAGTTGTTTAACTTTAGTGTGCAATTCCTTCATACTTTGAGCTTTCTTTCTTCCTCTTGCATCAACCCAATCCGAATTTGACAATGCAACTAGATCTAGAGGTGCTAAGCTGTTGAAGCCCTAAACTACCTCAAAGGGACTATGGGATGTAGTAGAATGGAAGCTCCTATTATATGGAAACTCAACATGAGGAAGACACTTTTCCCATTCTTTCAAGTTTTTCTTTAGCATGGTCCAAGATAGTGGTAAGGGTTCTACTGGTGACTTCGGTTTGTCCATCGGCTTGTGGATGACTAGAAGTGGAAAACACTAAACTAGTACCTAACCGAGACCAAAGTGTTCTAAAAAAATGGCTTAAGAACCTAGAATCCCTATCACTTACAATTGATCTAGGAATGCCATGATATTTCACAATTTCTTTAAAGAAAAGGTCTACTACATGAGATGCATCATCCGCTTTATGACATGGTATGAAATGAGCAATTTTAGAAAATCTATCTACCACAACGAGGATAGCATCATGACCATGAGAAGTTCTAGGCAAACCACTAATAAAGTCCATACTAATGTCAACCCATGGTAAAAGAGTTGGAAGAGGGGTGTACTTCCCTTTTGGTTGGAGTCTTGACTTGGCTTTATGGCATGTCACACATCTTGCACACACCTTGGTCACATCCTTCTTGAGGTGAGGCCAATAAAAATTCTCTCATGGTCTCAAGTGTTTTGAGAACACCAAAGTGTCCCATTAGGCTATTTCCATGAGCTTCTTTTATGATCACTTCCCTCATTGAGCATTTTGGAATACACAACTTTTTCATCTTAAACAAAAAACCATCAAAAACATAGTAGCTCTCTCTTGGCCACTTTGAGCGCAATTCTTATAAATTTCGCCAAAATCAAGATCATCCACATACATATCCTTGAGACATTCAAAGCCAACAATTTTAGCATCAAGAGTCATAAACAATACATATCTCCTAGACAGTATCGACAACAACATTTTCTTTGCCCTTGTATTTTATCACATCGTAGAAAGACTATAAATTCTACCCACTTGGCGTGTCTCTTGTTCAAATTCCCTTGTCCTTGAAGGTACTTTAATGAGTAGTAATCGGTGTGTACAACAAACTCCTTTGGAAGTAGGTAGTGAGATCATACTTCCAATGATCTTACAAGAGCATAAAGCTGTTTGTCATATGTGGAGTAATTGAGTGTTGCACCACTCAACTTCTCACTAAAGTATGCAATGGGGCGGCCTTCTTGGTGCAACACTGCACCAATGTCTATCCCACTTGCATCACATTCAATCTCAAAGACTTTCTCAAAATTAGTCAAACAAAGCAAATGTGCACTAATCAACGAGCCTTCAATTCAACAAATGCATCCTCTTGAGCTTTACTCCACAAAAAGAACATTCTTTTTAGGCAATTCATGCAAAGGGGCGACAATGTTTGAGAAGTCTTGACAAACCTCCTATAGAAACTAGCAAGACCATGGAATGACCTTACTTCGGTTAGAGACTTAGGGGTAGGCCATTCTTTGATTGCCTTGATTTTACTATCTTCAACCTTTAACCCTTCCTTGCTAACAACATAGCCAAAGAAATTTACTTCATGAGTAGAGAAGACACTTTTCCCATACAATTTCTCAAGCCTAAGTGTGTCTAATACTTGCCTAAGATGCTCAACATGCTCTTCATGTGACTTGGAGTAGACAAGAATATCATAAAAATAGACAACAACAAACTTTCCTATCATGCTTTTTAGGACATGGTTCATTAGTCTCATGAATGTGCTAGGAGCATTAGATAAACCGAAAGGCATGACATTCCATTCATACAAGCCTATTTTAGTTTTGAAAACGGTTTTCCACTCATCCCCAGTTTTCATGCGGATTTGATGGTAACCACTCTTCAAATCTATCTTAGAGAAAACGCATGCTCCGCACAATTCATCAAACATATCATCAAGTCTAGGGATAAGATGTCTATACTTTACACTGATTTTGTTGATAGACCGACAATCCATGCACATTCTCCATGTGCCATCAATCTTTGGTACCAATAGGACCGGTACCGCACAAGGAGAAATACTTTCTTTGATGTAGCCTTTTGAGAGCAATTCTTGCACTTGTTCTTGAATTTCTTTGGATTCTCGAGGGTTGGTTCGGTATGCTGCCCTATTTGGCAATGGAGCTCCCGGAACCAAGTCAATTTGGTGCTTTATGCCTCGGTAGGGAGGGAGCCCTTGCGGTTCTTCAAACACATCTTCGAATTCCTGCAAAACTTGAGACACAAGCAAAGCATTGTTAGCATGCAATTGGTAGGAATCATGAGAAAACAATTTTTTCTTCCAAGAAAAGCCTTTTTAATGTCCTTCTCTTTGGCTAGGAATTGTGTACTCTTGTTTTCTTTCTTTCTCACTTTTTGTGTTTCCCTCCCATGCGCTCTATCTTTTTCACTCAAGGTTCCTTGAATCTCTTCTTTCTCTTCTCACTTCTCACTTCCCTTTTTCCCTTTGTTCTTCTCAGCCTTACTAGCTAAATGAATTTGATCTTGCAAAGCTTGGGCTGGAGCTAAAGGAAGCAAGGTGTAAGGGCAGGTCTTGTGAGTAAGGGTGTATTTGTTGGCTTTCCCATAATGGACAGCATCTCTATCATATTGCCAAGGCCTTCGTAGGAGGATGTGAGTAGCTTGCATCTTCACAACATCACACAAAACTTGGTCCTCATATTTGCCAATCTTAATCGGTACAATGGTTTGGTACTCAACCTTGACGCAAGTATCTTCATCAACCCATTGAAGTTGGTAAGGCTTGGGATGAGGAGTGGTCTTGAGCTTCAATGTCTTGATCATGTGGTGATTGGCCACATTCATACAACTTCCTCCATCTATGATGAGACTACAAAGCTGTCCGTTTACTAAAGCTCTTGTTTGGATTCTGGAAGAGATTCTCCCTTTGTGAGCTCTCTTCCACCTTTGGAGAAGCTTGTAAAGTCCTCTTGGTTGATACTAGAAGCAAACCTTCAAGAGGCAACTCACTATCTTCTTGGTCACTTTCTTGAATTTCTTCCACAATGGCTTTGTGCACCATCTCTTGGTAATTTCTATAGTCACAATTCCACCATCTTTGAGGTATCACTTCTCAAACCATACATGAATCTTGCCATCTTAGCTTCATCACTCTCTTGTACATTTGCTCTCATCAAAGCACTTTCCAAGTCCTTTTGGTAGTCCCTTACAGTTCTACTCCCTTGAGTAAGATGTAGCTTTTAGCAACAATCTCTATCATAGTAAGAGGAACAAATGTATTCCTCATTACCAATTTGAGTTGTTGCCATGAATCAATTGGTTGCATGTGGGCTCTTGCTCTTTCCATAGAAACTTGTTCCCACCAAACTAGTGCATATCTAGAGAACTCTATGACGGCCAACTTCAATCTTAGCTCATCGGAATAGCCAAGACAATTGAAGGCCATATCCGCCTTCTTGACCCACTCTAAGAATTCTTCCGGGTCACTTCTTCCATAAAATGGTGCTACTTGGAGTTTGACGTTGTTGAGGGCTTCTTGTTCATGATTTGAAGCTCTCCTTCTTGGAACTCAGTTTCTAGGTGGAACTTCATCATACTTCTCTTCTTCATGTCAATTTCTTCTTCTAGCACCTCTTGGCAATGGCTTTTCATAGTACCCTTCACTAGCCTCTTCATGAATAACTTTAAAATCCGGATTTCTCCTTTCTTGAGGTAGAGGCCGAAATGGTGGGGTGTTGAGGGGCTGTTTTTTAGGTAGGTCTTTGATAGGGTGGGTGCTCCCTTGGACTTGTGATCCATTTCCACTATCTAGACCTTGAGATGCTTTCGGTAATTTGCCTTGAGCCACTTCCAATTGTGCCACTTTATCATTTGTAGAGGCAACTTGTGCATGAATCTCATCCATCTTTTGTGTGAGTTTGGTAATGGCTTCAATTAAGCCCAAATGAGATGGATGCACCGGGGAACTATCTGAAGACACCATCCTACAAATTCAAGACACACTTAAAGAAAGAACAATGATTTAGAACAATGATTAGTGTTAGGAAATAGAAATCCTCTCCACTCACTAAGTGTTTACACTCTTGAACACTCGTGTTTGCACTCAAGCTTGGCTTTTAGCTTAGTGATCACTCTTGCCTCTTTCCTCTCTAGTTCAAACTAAGATCTCCAACTTTGTCCTTCAATCTCAACCCGAGATCAAGGATTTGCAAAAAAGTGAAGACAATCTAGAACATACACAATCAAAAACTTTCCTTTTGAGTAAAGAGACACTAGTTACTTGAAAGAAAAGCTTTAATTTGTATGTGGTGGATGGGGGTTGAACAAACAATGGTAGGGGTATAAAAGGGCCTTTTGAAAACACTTTTGCACCAAACTTGCAATCAAATTTCGGATTTAAAGTACTGTTCACAGCAACTTCAACATGAACTTTTTGAACACTTTTAACACTCTTAACATGTTCATTTCTTCACCAAACTTTCTTCTTTCTTTTTCTTTTGTTTTCTTAACAACAAACAAGCTATTTCTTAACACAAATACGAAATGAACAACTAACACAAGAACTTGCAAGGTGCGAAACGAAAATGGGCAGCAAAATATTCAAAGAAAAACAAACAACATAAGTTTCTTCAAGTGTAAGAAAAAGTATAACTAAGGGCTTACTTGAAGAAACACAACAAACACAACTTCAACAAGCAATTCGGATCTGATACCACTTAATATGATCCTCACTACAAATGTAGGGGATCATTCACTTGCAAGGATCTAGCTTGATGAAGTTTCAAGAACACTAGTAACAATTTGGCTCTCTCCCACCTCAATCCTCAAATGGAGAGCAACAGGAGAGTTAATTGTCGGGGAAGGAATGGATCTAGCACCTCAATCCTCAAATGGAAGGCAACACTAGATGTCAAGCTTGATTCCACTTTAATGGATCAAAGGGATGATGGAAGGTAGCAAACAAGGAGAACAAAGTTGAACTCAAACTCACTTGGAGAAGTTTCAATTCAAGATATGTTCTAAGTTACAAATGAGCTAGAAGTCTCTCTTTTATGCAAGGAGACTTAATAATTCAAAATAATAAGCAACAATTAAGGGGAATGGGGTTGATTGTAGAGGGGTATGGGGTTCTTACAAACAACATGGTGTTTGGGTGAAAGTTTGGACAAAAGTACACCTTGAAATCAGGACTAAGAGTAATTTCCAGATTTAGGTGCGTCACTTAGGTGCTCAGGCGTGCAGACATGAGGAGAATGCACAAGGAGACGGGTTTGAGGAGGTGCAGCTGGAATGTGCAGATAGGAGCAGACCTGTGCGGTTGGAGTGCTTAGTGCAGAGCTCAACGTGCGGAGGGGTGCGTGGTGCATGTGGGAATGTAGAACACCTCTCCTTTTGGTGTGAATTCACTCCATTCACAGGAGCACGCACTGAGATCTCACACTGCTTTGGTGCGGGTTTAGGTGCGGGTAGGAAGGTCATCTCATGACCTACGCACCAAGTCCTCGAGTTACATGTTTCTCTTCTCTCCAATCAAGCTCACAATGAGTTCTTTTTCCAACTTTTGTTTTTCTTCCTCCACAATTAAATTCATCATTTGAAGTTTAATTCTTCTTTCTTGGTCCTCTTCTTAGCCAAAGTCTTGAGTCATTATCTTCATGAAAGAATTGAGACATTCTTGAACTTTCTTGGCTCTAGCTCTAGTCATTGGTCCTCCTAAGCCTTGAAGAGGGTTAGGAGTGGTTCTTGATGCTGGAGAGCTTCCTTCTTCTTGGACTTGAGATGGTTGAGCTTGAGGTTGGGATGCTTGAGGGGTGATGTCCACATCATTAGTCCTAATAAATCAGATTTATTTCCTGTGTACACTATGTTTTGAACCATATCAAATGAAGGAAACGTACAATTTCAAATAAATTTATAATTAAATATGGAAAACTTCTAAAAAATAAACATTTGGAAATAAAAGAAAAAAATAGACATTAGTATTTTCAGAATCATAAAAAATAAATAGAAAAATTTGTTGATTTGAAAACTTTCATTTTAATTTGTAAGTTGTTAAAATATATTTAAATTTATTTCAAAAATTGTATTGGTTCGGTGTTTTAATATCCTTATTTGAAGATTTTGTACATTATCTAAATATTTTAATATAGATGTTGCAAATTTTTAGAAAGTTATTGTTTATTCTTACATTTTATTTTGATAATTACTATTTTTTCATAATAAAAAGGTAAATTTTAGTACAAAGGTTATTATTGATATTATTTAAAACATTTATTTTCATATTTGATAACATTTTGGATATTTTAGACTCAATTTAAAACTCATACAAATAATTTGGGAAGATTATAAGAAAAAATACACATGTGATAAAGAATAATTACTCAAAATGAAATTATAAAGTTAGAGGGGTGGTCCGCACATTTTATAAATCATAAGAGTCAATTTTAGCATTTTACCTTAAGTTCTGTTAAGTTTTAACGGATATTAAGTCGCGCGTATAGATTTGTAATGTAGTCATATTTTAGAGCCACTTTTGCAAAAAAACATTTGTTCAGACATAGATTTACAACGAATGGTATAGTTCATGTATATCTGGTGCAATTTGTTTTTAGCAAGCAGAGTTGATTTTATTACCACAAAGAATAATAATGCCAACTACCAAAATGGAGTGTCAGAACCAAACAACCAGCCTCAAAATGACCATCAAAACTAGAGCAAGCTCTTAACATAAGCAAACTAAAGGGTTTAGATAATATGCAAGTAAGTATATGAGAGACTAGCAGCACGGACAATGAGACTCTTGGAATGCCATGATAGTATAATAATGATCTTCAGGAATGACCTCAACATCCAAAAAGGCCCTAACTGAGCACAACAATGTTGACACTGAAGATTTTAGATCTTTTATATTCTTATTTCATGTTCATATTCATACAAACACATGATTACATGGAAGATTAAAAGGCATGACATCTTACAAATATCATGCATATTTATACAAGAATATATGAGAGAACATAGAACACAAATAAACATGATAACGCCGAATTTACAAGTGCCTTTCACCTTTGGAAAAATAGCTTAAAGAATATATAATTTCTTGCTCCTAAAACGTAAGCTCCTTCTTTACTTGATGATGATCCACCTTCTTGATTTCTTCTTAGGATTATGGAAGATGGAAGGAGAGGAAGAGGACTTCCTGGATCTCCAAGAAGAAGAAGAAGAAGAAGAAGACAGACAAGAAGGTGATGCCAAGAAGAGAGAAAGTGTTGAAAGAACACTATGTAAATTCACACTTAATCATTAAGAAATTCCCTTGAAGATGACGCAAAAGAGAGAGGAAGAAGAAGAAGAAATATGTGAACCAAAGTGTATTCCAAATGACAATTCTTCTCACTATTTATAGTTGAAGAAAATGGCCATTGGAATTATGGTCATTACTTTAACCATTAAGCCTTTCACTAACACTTAAAGCTTACATTTAAGCTTTCCATGGTTTCTCATTTTTCCTATTCCACTAGTCATTTATTCCATAAGATGAATGGCCTATTTTCCCTTAAAAATACTCTATAATTCATCTATATACATAATATACCTTTAATAGAGTTATTCAATGGTATAAGGTGTATACACCTTGTACCAAAGTTACCAAAGTACCCATACTTTGATAAAATGTTCTAAAGGTGAAAATAGATACAAAATGAGATTTGCATTTATACAAAATAATTTCAAACTATTTCAATTCACATAATCTAACTCATTTAAGCTCATTAGTGCACTTTTACCAAAATATCATTACTTTGATAAAAGATTCCTTAATGGATTCTTCTTCACATTAACTCACAACTACTTTTAGTTGTAGTGAGTAAGAGTACCAACTCAATAAGTTTTCTTAGTACGCCAGAGAATTCCAACAAACTTCCACTCACACTAAGACACTTTTGAGTAACAACTTCTACTCGAAACAAATCTCTCAAACTTAAGTCAAATCAAGGAGAATTTGTATAAATGGAGTTAAGCGTGCAACCTCAAGGCACACACACATCAAGTCTCTTTCATTGTGATTGTTAGAATCACAATCAAAGATTGTCTGCTCCTCAATGTACTTGAACTTATCAACTACGCTTGAACTTATCAAGCACTTCGGTGTGTTTTGTTTGAACTTCTTCAAACATCACTTGAACTTATCAAGCCTACTTGAACTCATCAAGTATTGCCTTTATAAACCCTAGACACAATGATACATTTTCTTAATCATAATTAGTGTCTTTCTCAGAACTTCAACAAATTGAAATTCATGATTATATTAAGCAACTGAGATCTCATTATCAATACTCACAAGTTAATCAATCATACACAAAGTATGTGGGCCCATGATTAAACTTGTAGAGTTTATGTATCATTTACCAGTGTCTTTCCTATTAGCTTGAACCACTTAGGTAATTATACCATCTTGACTACCTAAAAGGAGGATACTCCAGCCTTATACTTTCCAAGGCTTTCAAGAACTAATTAAAGTAGTCTCATTGATACAATTCACTAATAGTAAGCTAAGGTCACTAAGAGTTTATGTCAAATAATCTCACACTAAGCAAGAACAGAGACAACTTGCTTACATTCTTTCTTTAGTCGTATTTCATGGACATGGAACTCTAGGAACACATCCTGGATGAACATATTCTTCAAGGAACACATCCTAAGGACCACATCCCTTAAGTCCCAAATAAACACTAATACTGTGTTTTATCTACACCACTCCCACTTGGAATGATGTCCACCAATGTGAAGGGGTGTGTGATTTTATGCCTCTTAAAACACTATTAATGTACTCCTTTAACAAATAAATAGGAGGAAATGTCACAATCTATGAAATATCCCTAAGTAATCCATAACTTAATTCAATCAGAGGCTAGGATGTATGGTGGTCAAACACGATGAACTTATTAATCTCATCTTGATTTTACCCAATCAAGGCGACATATAGCTAAGTTGTCTTGTGTTGGTCCAAGACTCCCACTCAAAGTGTAACCCAAAGAACATATCCCACAGGTTACATGTTTTAAAAGAAACAACATACTTCAAGTTCTTAGTCGTATCATCCCTAATCCACCCAGGATTAAGGGAAAAAGACATGTGTGAGAAAGTTTTTCTAATGCCTATGTTTGACATGTTCTTATTTTCGCTGTGTAACATAATTAGATTGAACCAAGTATGAGATGATAAACAAAAAAATTTATTAATCATCCAAAATACCTTACAAAACATGTGTGACACCCAAAGAGATGTGAAGTTCATCTAACATGTACAATCATCTAAGACCCATTGCTCAAAACACATTGAGCAAACTCAAGTGGTGGTAATATCGTGAGGAAGC
>JBBYHH010275284.1:0-21469 GCA_038382905.1 Daphne laureola
ATATTAGGCTAGTTGAGGTGAGTCATGGGTCGGTGGTGGGGCCCTTGACTAGTCATGTGGTAAAGATTAGTGGTATGCAGGTTATTGATTTTCTGGATTTCTGGATTATCTGGCGTCAGCTGGATTCTTCTATTATCTGATCAGGCATGATTAGACTCTGACATTTATGACAGTTTCTGTGGGGATGTACACCCCTTCGCTGGTACCATGTGTCCGTTATCTGTGTCCCGAGATTGGCTACGGCCACCGGGTACTATCTGTTGTCCTGAGATTTGCGACGACCACCGGGCACTGTCGTATCTGTTAGTCTGGACTTCGGTCTAGACTCGTCCTATGGACGTCCGTATATATATCTGCGTACTTACCTTTGTTGCAGGTTCCGCGTTATTTATCCACTAGTCTTTACCCCTGCCCTTACTGAGTACCTTTTGAGGACTCATCCCTTTACATATAACATTTTTCAGGAGCTTCCATTCTGGGACGCGCAGAATAGTTCTACTAGTCCTTTTGAGGACGCGCAGAATAGCTCCTGAGTGTTAAGTTCTGATTCAGGTACGGGGATAGTCTCGATAAGATACGTTCTGATTACTCTGATTATTCTGATCATCTGATTATCTGGTGAGCACGTCTCTGTTTTGACTAACGATTGATCTTTGATGTTCATAGATAACAGTAGCAGCAGTAACTTCTCATGATCATTGGGGTCGGGATGACCCGATCATGTGAGTTTAAGTACGTTCGCTATTGGCATAATATGGTTCTGTAGCTATAGCATGCATCAGTAGTTAGAAGCATTCGATATGATCTGAATGTCTGTATAATTTTATGTTCTAGCATCTGGAAATGTGATGTATTACCACGCGATTTTTCGTATAATGCTAACGTGTTTTCGGGTGTTGGTTGAGGCTTAAGTACTAGAACGCCTTAAACTTGAATAACACGTTAGAAGATAAATCAATATCGACAAGAAATTTTTAAGGGTAGAATTTCGGGCCCATAATTCTCAATGGTGACAAATGGTTTGGTGTTTAATGCCATAAATGAAAACTTTCTAGAAAATGATTTTTGTAAAGTTGGTTAATGTAATGATATAACCTCGTTTGGTCCAATCCTCGAGGTGGATCAACCAGGTACCTGAAAGGGACCAGTTGCACAAGGTGCACCTATTCCAGAAGGAGTGCCTCAACAACAAGGAGTTATGACTCCTAATGATTTCTCCATTGATATGGAGCTTGATGAACAAGATCCAAAAGAGGGTAAACTTGTTCTAGAGGGAGTTGAGGAAGTGCAAGAGCTTGAATCCCAATCACCTCTACCTATGTTGAGAAGATCAACACAGGAAGCCAAGCAACTCAAAAGATGGGGACTATCAGAGGGTGAGACTTAGTTGGTTGCATTTGGATTGATCAACCAAGTAACATTAAAGAAGCTCTTGATGGTGCATAAAGAGAAGAATGGCTGAGTCGCTTTCAATGTATATTAATGGTGTGTGAGAATTGTCAGATCTTCCTGTTGGCCAAAATGCCATTGGCAATAAATGGGTGTTGAAAATAAAGAGGAATTCTGAAGGAAGTATGGAAAGATACAAGGCCTGCTTGGTGCTAAAGGTTTCACACAAAATGAAAGTGTTGATTTCAAGGACACCTTCTCACCTCTTGTAAAATTTAATTCCATTAGATTGCTACTTTCTATTGTAGCTAATCTGGATATAGAACTACATCAAATGGATGTAAAGACCGCCTTCCTCAATGGTGATTTGAGTGAAGAGATCTATATGAGACAACTAGAGGGTTTTCTCAAAGATGGTCTCGAGAACAAAATTTGTAGACTCAAGAAGTCCATCTATGGTCTTAAATAAGCTTCAAGACAATGGTACTCGAAGTTTTACCATCTAGTCACTAGCTATTGCTTTATGATGATGCATGAAGACCATTGTGTTTACTTGTTCTCATCTAGTTCTGGATATGTTATCATAACCTTGTATGTTGATGACATACTTATAGGAAGTAGTGGGGTTGAGTTGCTAAAAACCAGCAAAGGATGGTTGTCCTCCACGTTTGACATGAAATACATGTGGGAAGCTTCTTTCATTTTAGGTGTTAAGATACACCAGAATATAAAGGAGAAGTTGTTAGCTCTCTCGCAAGAACCTTATGTTGGCAAAAGTCTAGAGAGGTTTAAGTTAACCAACTCAAAACCCATGAACACCCCACTTGCATATGGGTGCAAGATTGGAGAGGACATGTGTCCTAAGAATCCAAAAGACAAGGAAGAAATGACAAACATAACATACCTTAGTGGTATAGGATCCTTAATGTATGCCATGTTATGTACAAGGCCTGACATTAGTCAAGCAGTTGGCTTGCTAGTACAATATTCTTCAAATCCTGGAATGCAACATTGGAAGAGTGTGAAGAGGGTTCTAAGTTACATAAAATGTACGAAAGATTATAGGCTATGTTATCAAGGGACGAAACTTGATTTACATGGCTACTCTGATGCTGATTGGGGTAGAGATAGAGACTCCAGCAAGTCTACATCGGGTTATGTATTCATGCTTAATGTAGGGGCAACTACTTGGTGTAGTAAGAAACAAATTTGTACAACATTATCAACCATGGAGGATGAGTTTATCTCATGTGCCTCAAATGTACAAGAGGCCATATGGCTAGGTTGTTTCCTTAAGAACTTGGAATCTCGAATAGTGATGGAAAGGCCTATTACTATCTTTAGTGATAGTATGGTGGCCATTGCTTACACCAAAGATTCCAAGTACCATGGAAAGACCAAACACATAAGCATGAAATACAATTTTGTTGCAGTCAAGATAAAGTACATTTCTACAGACCTTACGGTGGCACATCCTCTAACTAAGCCCTTACCACCACTTGTATTTGCTCGTCATGTTAGAACAATGAGTCTACATAGATTATAATATATTGGCTTGAACTACACCATTTTGGTGTCACATATGTTATAATATGTTGGATGTTAAATAAAGATGTTTGCTTATCATCACATACTTTGTTCAATTTTATGCTTTACAGAATGAAAATTAGAACATGTCAACCATAGGCATTAGAAAGACTTTCTCACACAGGTTTTTAGCCCTTAATCTTGTGTAGAGTTAAGGATGAGACAAGCTAAAGACTGAAAGTATGTTATTTCCATGAAACATGTAACTTGAGAAGTTGTACTTTTGAGTGGGAGTCATGCACCAACACATGACACTTTAGCTATTTATGTCGCCTTGATTTTAAATAGTCAAGATGAGATGAACAAGTTCATCAAGTTTGTATGACCACCATACCTACTAGCCTCAGTTAGGTGTAAGCGTTGGCTTACTAGATGATATTTCATGATTTTGTGACATGTCCTCTTTTTATTAGATAAGGGGAGTACACTATTGGTGTTTTAAGAGGGAGAAATGACACAACCCATCTACATTGAGTGGACATCAATTCGAGTGGGAATGGTGTAAGTAAACTACCAAATTAGTGTTCTTATGGAACTTGACAGATATGTTCTGAGTGTTCCATGTCCATGAAATGCGGACAAAGAAAGAATGTAAGCAAGTTTTCTTTGTTCTTTCTTAGTGTGAGATTCTTTGGCTCAGACTCTTAGTGACTTTAGCTTACTATTAGAAATTTGTCTCAACAAGACTACTTTGATTGGTTGTCGAAGGTCTTGAATGAGTAAGACCAGAGTATACTCATTTTGGGTAGTTGAGTTGATTCAATTTATCTAAGTAGCTAAGATAATAGGAAAGACACTTTTTATATGATACACAAGCTCTAAATTAAATCATGGCACCACCAATAAGTAGCATGATTTGGATTGAAATTGTGAGTGTTAAGAATGAGATCTCGGTTACTTAATACAATCACGGATTTCAAGTAGTTGAAATTCAAGAAAGAGATTAATTGTGATTAAGATTAAGTGTACCATGTGTCTGGGGTCTGATAGGCATCATTTGATGAGTTCAAATGAGCTTCAAGAAGTTCAAGCATGTTTGAAGTAGTTTAAACAACACACGGATACTTGATGAGTTCAAGTAGGACAATTTGGAGAGGACAATCTTTCATTGTGAGTCTAACAACCACAATGGAAGCTATTTGGTGTGTATGCCTTGGGGTCGGACCCTCAACTCCTTTTATATAAATATGCTTATTTTTTTAGCCTTATATTGTGTTTGAGAGAATTTGATTCAAGTGGGAGTTTAGAACATAAAAGTCTCTTAGTGCAAGTGGCAGTTTGTTGGAATTCTTGGCACACCAAAAGCTTTTGAGATAGTACTTGAGCTTATGGAGCTAAGTTTGAGCCCACAAGAAGCTATATGTAACTCACCTAGGCTCACCTCAGTTAGAAGTAGCTAGACTTAGCTCACCATGGCTTGAGGGCAACTAGAAGTAGCTTCTCTTAGCTCATCTCAGCTTAGTTTAGCCAGAAGTAGCTAAACTCAGCTCATGACAACTTAAGGACAACTAGAGGTATCTCCCATTAGCTCAACTCTAGCTAGCATTAGATAGACTTAGCTAAAGTCATCTCACTCCAGCTCACAGGAGCTGGGAGTAGGTTGGCACCAGCTCATCTTAGCTTGAAGTAGCTAAATACAGCTCATTGTCAGCTCCCTATAGCTAGAAATAGCTATACTCAGCTCTACTCTAGCTCAAGTTAGCTAAAAATAGCTAACTTCAGCTCAAATTATCTATAAGTAGCTAACCCCAGTTCATGTTACCTAGGAGTAGCTAACATTAGCTCACATTAGCTAAAAGTAGTTAGTACTAGCTCAAGTTAGTTCACAAGTAACTAACTCCAGCTCAAGTTAGGTAGAAGTAGCTAACTTCAGCTCAAGTGAGCTAGTCTTAATGAAGAAGTGATTTTCATCTCTAAGTGAGGTAAAAGGAGCTCATGGGAGCTCAAATATGTGTGATGTGATCATTTGGAACATCTTTGTGATGTTTCACATTGATTCACAAGTGGTAACTTCCATTTACATATTTTGGACAAAATAAAGGGTATTTTGGTAAAAGAGACACTCTGGGGCATGGTGTATGCATCTTACCACATGGGAATACTTCCTAGGTAGTTACATATGTGTAGCTACCCTTAAGAATGTTGGAAGAGGTGAAGAGGTGCCTCTAGGGAGGCACTCATTCGCCAAATGGGGTAGTTACTTGGAGGTTACCTTGTATTTAGCCTTATAAGGGGGCAAGGGAAGAAGTAACCTCCCTAAGGCCGAAAGTATGTGTATTTTCGGCCTTGGGAGGGAGTTACAACCTCCCTAACTGCCCCCATCTCATCTATAAATGGATGAGGAGGCTGCCCTTTACATACAACCTTTTTACACACTTAATTTATTCACTTGAATTTCTTCTCTTCCTCTCATTTTCTCTTGTGGCCCAAATTTGTACATCTTGGAGCATTAAGGGTGAACTGCCATTTGTGTCCATTCAACACAAGTTCCTCCATTCTTGCACACTTAATCCACCCTCTGAAGTGTTGATTGAAGGTCTCTATATTCAAGTAAGCAAGGCGCCATTTTCTTCCCTTCATCTTCAACAACCTTCATCTTCTTCTCAACAGTTAGAGCACACGTTTAGGAGCAAGGAATAGAATCATTTTGCTGTATTCCAAGGTATGTGGTACGCCTTTTATCTATCTGTTCCTCTTCTCTTACTTCTTCTCGAATCGGAAATGCATGATTATACAAAGACATCATGCTATGAATCTCTCATTAGTATATAATGATATGCATGTATGTAACATTAATGAGATTATGAAAGATCCTAAATCTTCAATAAACTAGCTGCAATAGCAAGTTTAAGGGAATAAATGTAGGTTTAATTAGTATTATTAATTAGTACACATGTGCAAGTACGGTCAGATAGTTATCCCCTTGGATGTTTAGGAGAAGTTGAAGTTAAATAGATTCCTTAGTATGTAAGTTATTATTGTTTAGTTAAACTCTAAGTGTGAGTGCTATATAAATGCTGCAGCATAGCTCATGAAGAGTAGTTGGGTTGAGATTCTTTGTTGTTTACCTAACAATCTCCACACTATTTTCGGAAAATTTCAGTTATCATGAAATCTAGTCAGGGGAAATTTTTTAAGTTTTCATCTTCAATTTTTTTTTATAAATATTTGATTATATAACTAGTTTTGAAGTGATAGAAAATCTTGAATTTTGAAAAACTCAGTATTAATTTATTTTTTGTTTTTTTGAATGGCAACTCTAGTAGTATTAAATTAGGAAATCTTCAAACAAAATTTCCTAATTTAATATTAGAGTTTTTTAATATTTAAAAAATAAGATTTTTTATTATTTAAAAATTAATTATACAATAAAAAATTTACAAAACAAAATATTTATAAAAAAATATTTAAAAATATTTAAAAAAAATCCACAATTAAACAGATCCTTAATTTTCTCGATTAATTCTTTGTCATGTTTGTTGACTGTCATAGATTTTAAAGGTGATTACGCAAGTTATACCTCAAACAATCAATGAGCTACTGAGCTCATCTGCCTTCTGAGCTAGTCAGTGTCTCATATATCTACCAATAATTGGTGAATAGTGTATATTGTAAAGAATTTAAAACGGATGAAATATCTAATTTAAGATGTGAACAGAATACCAAATACTCATTTAACATTTTTTTACTCTTTTTACAGTATTTATTTTTATAAAATTATAGATATATAAAATTAAATAATTCATATATTTATCATAATTTATAATCTAATCTTTATAGATATATTTTTATTTATTTATTTTTTTACTATTTTTTTTAATTAAATTTTGAGTCAAACACAAAAATTTGAAACAGTAAAAAAAATACATTTCAAAAATTTCTTTACTATTTTTATAATATTTAATTTATAATTTATTTTTATAAAATTATAAATATGTAAAATTAATTAATCTATATATTTCTCATAATTTATAATCTAATTTTTATAAATATATTTTTATTTATTTATTTATTATTATTTTTTTTAATTAAATTTTAAATCAAATACGATAATTTGAAACAATAAAAAAACATTTTAAAAATTTAAGGACAGAAGGAGTATCTCATATCTGCCGCTGGTTTCTTTCAGTATTTACTGTTGCAACTTTTTTAAGAATGTGGGTTGTTGTACGACGTACTCACACTCAGCAATGATAAAGTTTGCGTCTTTCGAACAGTCAGGCAGGCTAGATCAAAATTTCACTACACAATTCTAGTGTCTAATTGTCTATTGAAGAGTAAAAAGGGCTACAACAAAAACATGAGACTAATTACACTTAAGGATGCAAAAGGCCAAGCCAAGGAACATATGATATCTACACCTCTAGTGAAGAGAGAGAATCCCCCCTCAAAACCTACCAACCCCCCCACCCCACAGAAAAAAAACAAAGAAACGGAAACACGTCGTACATATTTTCACTAGACATCAGCACTCTCCCTGTAGAAAGGTTGAGAGGAATCACTCTCGGAACAAGATTCATCACCGCCGCCAGAACCCCCAACCAGATCGTTACCAAGACTACTACTCTCATGATGCTGCTCACATCTCTTCAAATGATTTCCCATTGAACAGCTGAGGAAGTTTGAAGCCAATCCCATGAAAGCTACATTCTCAGATATGATGTTCACATCTCTTGTCCCACTGTACAGCCCCCTACTTCCAGTAACTAGAATCCCTGGCTTCTCATCAGAACTGGTAAGAACTGCAGGCAAAACATCCAAAAGTGCAGGACTGCTCTGGCTCGTACTGCTACTTAAAAGCAACCTTAGAGTTTCCCTGGCACTCTTGTCCAGGACGGAATCAGCGGCTGGCAGCAACGGACCGACAAGTTTACAATGCAGTGGGGAAATGGAGGTAGAAATTGAAGGTCCGGCACTGACAAGGTACCCTGGGCCTGAGGAACAAACATCAACAATGGGGATGTGGACAATCGGGTCACATATGAAAGATGTGAAGGTCGGGATCTGTTGTGAGGCAGCACATATGAAAGGCGTGAAGGTTGGGATCTGTTGTGAGGCAGCGATTGGCAAGTGTACCAAAGGATCTGGAAGAAACGCTGGCAGGTCCAATGGGGGAAATGAGGCCAGATCCAAGGATGGGGTTGTTTTCAACAAGCTAGAACATCCACTCGCTGGCATTAAAGAAGAAAGTGGTGGCAGGGAAAAAGGCTCACCAGAGGAAGTCGGAAACTCGGGACGCACTTGCACACACTGGATTGAATCAGGTGGGCACCAGCAATAATATGGAGAAAAGAGAGGTGGGATTACTGATGAAACTTTAGATGCAGAATTTGAAATCGGAGGAACAGCAAATTCACCAAGTGATTCTAGAACATTTGAAGCCAGTGGACAACTTTTGACACCAAGGCTTCCATTCTCCACCTCATTACTGATAGTTGCATCATTTGCCACTGAAGCAACTGTCAGGTTTTCGGCCGTTATGAGGTAGCTGTCTCCACGCCTCCGCAGCTTTTCTCGGGCTGTAGTACTTAAGGATGATGACAAGCTCCTCGAAAGCCCTTCTTTGAAGGAACTCGGTCTTGGACTAAGGCTACCCTGATAGGCTGCGCTTGACTTCTGTGCTTGACTAACTTGTCGAGCCCGCAACGGTCTAGAAGTGGCTGAAAACTGTCCACTTTGTATATCAGTTTCAGATGTATCATCGGTGGGGGCTGCAGGTACCACAGAACTGGCAGACCATGAACTGTTTGCCACTGATCCAGCGAGATATACACGGAGCTGAGTTGCAAAGCAACTAAGACGCAACGCACTGATCCCAGTCAATTCAGCAACAGATGGTTTCTTTATAATGATATCCTTCATCTGAGAAATAATGCAGGAAGCATTAGTAGGGTTACATTAGAGTATAGAACATGAAAACAGAACATGATGCAAAGAAAGAGATTACAAAAGCTGAAGTATAAAACTACAAGGACTAAAAATACCACTCCATCTGTCCCAAGCTAATTGTTACTTTTGCATTTTTTTAAAAGATCAAGGTTGTATCAGAGATAAATTAAAATGTGAGTGAATTTTCTATATTACCCCTAACTTAAAAGAAAGTACATAGAGAGACACGATGCTCAGGGTCTGGGAAGCTTCCGTCCCACACACCATGTCAGGCCTCTCCCTAAAAAGCTTTGAGTTTCGCTATGCATGAAAGGCGGAGGGAATGTGTTTGAGTACTACCAATAATAAGGGTAAAAGAAGAAAATAAAACAAGAGTAGAAAAGACCATTTCATTTGGGATGAAAAAAAAGTAGCGTAGCGACAACCAGCTTAGGACGGAGGGAGTAAAAGACGTAACCTGTAAATTATTGGTGACAGGTACAGCCGTACAGGGGTGCTTGTCCTTAATGTACATACAAAAGATTTAACGCAGGAGGCAACATACCTTGGAAAGTAATTCAATACCCAAGAGCTTTGATTTCTCCGCGCACCAGAAATAAAACTCTTTTCCATTTGGAAGTTTTACAAGAAAAGATCTTCCAGAATTGTCTTCTGGAATCTCTTTAATCAAAACAGCTGTGCACTGGGATTTACTGCTCAATGTGGACAGCTTCTCAGTTCTCCCATCATCTCCAAAAAATGATAACCGCAAGTCAGATGTTGGCAGCATTGTAAGGCTCAAGTTCCCCCTGTTCAAAATTCCAGAAATAAATGAGAAAGCAATTTAGATTGTGCAACAAATAAGAAAGAAAATCAGAAGGAAAAAAAAAAGTGAAGCCCTCGCAGTTACATACTCCCTCTGTCCTTAAAAGTTGCACAATTTTGACTTTCAAGCTTGTGTTTTGACTCAAATTTTCATAAGGAGTAATTTGCTAAAATATTCTTAAAAATACCCTGTATATATAGACAAATTCTTAAAGTTATCTAAAAAAATTTAAGAAATTTTTCAAAATTCTTCATTGTGGAACTTTGAGTCAAACACAAACTTAAAAGTCAAATTTACGCAACCTTTACGAAGGGAGTAAATAGAAGTATAGAGTTGGGTTTCAGAACTGGAACTTCGTAAAGCACAACATACTCTGGATTTTTTCCAGGCTTAAATCTTTCACAATGTGATTTGGCAATCCCTATATTTGAAACTGTGAAAGCCAAGAAAAATGCTGAGTGTCTTTCACCCTTAAGCATTATTGATGTACCTTACAGTCATCCAAGTTTTCCCCACAATTGGAAAACTGTCTCGTAATATCTATTCTATCCTCTTAATCAACTTTTAGCACACAAATTTAACAAAAAAATAAAGCCCTTGAACATTCAACATCTCATTACACTTTACAGTTTACACCTAAAAAATTCCCAAAATTTGTGTAAGCACGCAAACTTGTCTGTGTGTGTGTGAGAGAGAGAGGGGGAGAGATTATTTTAGGAAAATGTAAACACAGAACAATCATTATAGCAGAAAATAACGAAAAGATAAATACTCAGCATTTAACAAAAACATACAACAAACAATCAAAATTAAACTATGATTATAGACCCTTTCAGATTCCTTAGCCCTAACTGAAATGATGGAATGTGAACCTATGCATGTCTTCAAGAAGCAGCCATTAACCATACAATATATACGTAAGAGATGAAACTACCTTTACTTCCTCTTAATTCAGAGTTCATACTAGAATACGCCCAGTTTACCTACAAGTAAAAAGATGTATTCACTTGGAAAGCATGAACATTATCATCACCAAATTCACATGCATGCATAAACCTAAATGCTATGCTTAGGCCTCATTAGATACCACATAAAACATACAAAAGATAACAATATTCACGTTTCAGGATTTAAACAAGACAAAGTACAACTGATGTGAGGTGAGAATCAAATACCAAAAACATGAATCTAAAATAACTCGAGAATAAGTACAGCTCCCCTGAATGTTACTACTATGTTCTTAAACCACCAATTCTCTTGTCTAAAAACAGCCAATGCTGATACAGTAACAACATAACAGACTACTTTATTTATATTAACTACAAAGAATATACACTTGTAACAGTAAACGTTTTCAGAATATGAAAGACTTTGTTAAGCAATAACAAATATCCTCATGGAGATTTTAAACATATCTAAGATTGTACAGAACATTTTTTATATTATATCAATATATAAAGTTATACAGAAGCTTCTCATAAATGGTTATGTCAAAGCCATTGCAAAGAACATCAATATGACTACAAGAAAAAAATATTAAAACAACAATTGTACGACAGCATCACTGGGAAGTACAGTGCAAAAACTTACAGGAGCAACTGGTCACAATAAACTAACTAAGTTGACAATGGTTACAGATTTAAGTAATGTTTTCCAAAACCATAGCCTGCGCTGGATATTTAGATCATTATTGCAGATAAAAACATAATCAACCAGCATCCAATAGACAAGGATAAGGCTAAGGACTGGTGATGCGGCTATGTTCGGGTGCTGAAATTAATAAAAGCAAAAAAAAAAGGCCGCGCACACTACAGAAATTTATCTAACAAGAAGTCAATCAGAGACATAAAAAACCTAACACTGATTTAACCAGAAACACTCTATAATCTCAAATAATAAGAGAGCTATGGGGTGATAAATTTAGTAAAAATCACTAGATACGAAAAAGAACGGATGGAAGGATCTGACCAGACTACCTATTTTGAGAATCTTAAAGTGGCACAAGCGTAGAAAAAGCAACATATCAGCGAAATTATAAAACAAACAAAATCTAATGGACTGGCAGATGAAGAATCCTAAGATCTACTAGCTACTAATGAAGACAAAGTAACAAAAAAAGAACAGAGTATTGATTTCCTTTGACTAGTGAATTACCTTGAAGCGGTGGGACAAAGTAGAGTTCCTTGCTTGTTGATCTTCCCAACACGAATAGAAAGAAGTGGTATGCAGAAGCACCTAGCGAGGATGCCAACTTCAGATGGCTCGAAATGCTGATTAAAAAAACAAGAAAACGATAATGAAAAGCTTGTTGAAGAGGAATTCCTAAGTATACAATGATAGGTATGGAACATTGACAATTCGGGATCTATCACGAAAGGAATCTAGAACAAATGCATTGAGCATGTACCAACCCGAAAGGCCAAACCGATTATCAGAGTAACCAACATCAAGCTCCCAACATACAAATTCAGTGGACTCCATAGGACTAACATATCGTCTAATCTCATTTATCTTCGCATTGAACAAATACCTGGATCAATTGCGCAAGCAAGCGATCCTCGGCCACTCCACCGGAAGCATTCGCCTTCAACAGAGGCTTCAACCTCTCGTCAGCTCGACAAGCTCCAATGACCTGCATATCCATCGCCTGTAGCCACTGCAGAACCCTATCCTCCCGATCGCTCCGCTGCATCAACAAGTCACTATCGCCATCCTCCACAAGTATATCCGTCAAACGCTCCGTGAGCCCAATCTCACCACTGAACGACGAATTACGCGCACTAGATCGAACGCCCGAGGTATCTACACCGCTCGACAAAGGAACCTCCGTCGTCGATGACGCCTCCGACGAGTGGAATGAATCCTCACCTTCCGATCGACCGACGTGATCCTCGAAATTCTTCATCGAATCCGACAAAATCTTGCTCAACAAACAATCCTTCTCTTGTATGATTATCGGTCCAACGAAATCGAAACCTAAAAGATCCAACCGGCCTTTAAAAATCAGGAGTCGAATCTCAGATTCCTGAGGGTGAGATCTTGAAGATGTAAACAAATTACCAGGTGCCGAAATCACACACACCACCGATAGAGAGCTTGAGAGAGAGATCTTGAAGATATTCCTAGTCGCTTAGAAATGGGAACTCTGAAAGGCGTGGAGGAAAAACCCTTGGCTGGTTATATAGTGCCTGGCGGGCGTGAGGCGCATTATCGGATTTGGTTTTGATGCTTGTTTCAGATCCGTGCCTGATTGGGGACGTCCAAATCACCTTTCGTGATTGCCGGCCCCACTCAACTCAACTTGAATGGGATAGCTGTTGTTACGGGCTTGTGATCTATGATTTGTCACAGTCAGTAATGACGGTCACTAGCAGCACAGGCTGTAAATCGGGTCGGCTCAGACATACTATGGGTCTACCACCCAACCGAATTTATATATAGGGACGGTCCTGTCTCTCTCATGCAAAATCGAATTTGTTTGACCCTAATTTATTTTCTGGGTCGGGTCAAATTCGCTCTCATAACAAATCTTTAATTTACACCCCACATTCTTAAAATCCTCTCTTTCTCTTTTTTCCATGCAGTATAATAAAATATACATATATTCCCTACAGCTAAAGTCCGTATAATTAATTGTTAGATTTTATGTGTAATTACAAGAATTAAACCTCTAAATTTTAAATCTTAACAATTATATCCTAATTTCCTAATTCCTTGCATTTTTAATATCTCTTTAATTTCCCTCTTCTCTCTCTACTCACCCCACATCAACAACCCAACATTTTTAGTTTCCCTCCTCTCTCTCCACCCACCCTCCTTCCCGCTCCTCATGATTCTCCAGCCTCCAAACACCCAAACTGCACAAACTAAACCTCTCATCAATGGCTTCTTCTTACCCTCTCATCACCCTCCTATGTTTTGCTTCATTTTTGCTTGTCTTCACGGCTGTCGTCGACACCAAAATCCTCGGCGTCTACACCTGCGGCCCTTGACAGAGCGCCCATTCCACCTTCTACGACAACGACGCTTCCAGGACTATGGGTGTATACATTCACAATTTGCTATAATCTTTTCTTTTTCTGTCAAAGTTGTGATCTTTTTCACAAATCCGTTTCTGGGTATGTTGGAAATTGCAAAAAGATTGAAACTTTATTTATTTTGTGGGTTCAATGATTAGGTGGTGCTTGTTGGTATGGGAATCTGTATAGCCAGAGGTACGACGTGAACACGACGGCGTGGTGCTCGATCGCGAAGGACAAGGTAAATCTCGTGGCGCATGTTCTGCTAGGTGCAAACCAGAGGGCTGGGTAGAGCGCTTGTGTGTGGCCGCCAAGGACGGAGAGTCAGCGATGCTCAGCTGCGAAGGATAGAGAAGCTGTAGTGTGGCTGGGTTGTGTGACCGGTGATGGGGCTGGGAAGGTGGGTGATGTGATGATGTGTTGGGGCAAAGTAAAAATGTAACTCTTTAAAACTATATAGGGTAGAAATGTTATAGTTAAAAGGCTCAGAGTACTACCAGAGTGATTAAACCTAAGAACTAACAGTTTTATTAAGCGGACATTAATTTTAGGGGCATTTGTATATTTTACTTAGACAAACCGAAGATTATGCAGATCTCAGGTGGTGGTGAATGATAATTTCTCTAATTTGAATAAGGTGTATCAAAAACAGGAAGGAAAAAAAACCATACTCCTAAAAATGCAAAAAATAGTTTACAGCAAAATCGACATTTACCTAATCCTTAGTCTCTTAATGAGAAGACAACAAAAAATTGATAGAATGTCCTTTAAAACCCTTAAAACCCAAGGTCCCAAGCAACATGCCAACCACCTTAAAACCTAGTCCATCCTTAATCCCTAAACTCACAAATACACACATGAACAAGGGTAGGGTGGCCGATGGTAAGGCTGCCAAGATCCGTTGACCTTGCCGCTACACTCGACTTGGTTCAATACCTTGATCATGCCAAAGACTATAGGATTGTCATCGATAATCTCCTTAAGTGCCATTGTTGAAGGTTTTGATTATCCTAGTTCTGAAATCAACTAAAGAACGAGAGAAAAAGAAGAACATAATTCAAGTATATCTCGAAAGAAATCTAACTTCTTACTTGATTTAACACAAACCCACTCTTATTATCGACCTTGTTTGGCTCGTCAGAATGAATTCTTTGGAATCGACCAACTCTAGATCGTGGAAACAAAGCGACTTTGGAATTCTCAGAAATCAACAAAAACACGTTAAAACCTACAACGTTTTTTAAAGTCACAATTTTCTTTTTCTCATCTCGCCTAACGTTATTTAGGCACCCGACGTTTTTCTTCAATTCCCAAACGTTGTTTTAATCTCATTGACCCTCAAATGCACCATTGGAGTATAATACCATCACATCATCATCAACACTTTAATCTCTACGAGGATACCTTCTTTCAAAGGAATAACTAGATGAAATTTCAGACCATGTCATCATTCATAGGCTTTTCAAATTTGGATAATATCATGAAATAACAATGAGTTGAAATAATTGCTTTAATCATATCTCATTACAAGGTTGATACTCCATAACCAACATTTATATCATAAAACATAACTTCCATGGAAGTATAGTGTGATTAAACAAATTTTTCAGCACGTCATTCAGTTGAACGCCTTTTAGAGCTCAACGTTGATATTCTCAACCCTTCAGCGTAAAATAAAAGCATTCAAGTTCTTATGAACACGTTAAATGAGGCAAAAAAATGTTCAGTGTCTTCGAATAGTGTTCTGGTTTGAACAAAAAGCGGCAGGATGAAAAAGCTCTCATAGTGATAAAACAGGAAAAAAATTGTTGTTCAATATATATATATCACATTCTAACAAAAATGATTTTCAACTTATTCTAACACAGGAGTAATATACTACTCTTAAATGTCAAGTGGCATTAGTCATGAGCTCAAAATCTTTTGAACAGCCCTCAATAACATGTCATATCATGGTAAATAATGTACTCTGTACACGGAAATAACATCCCCGCATACGAAAAGGACAATACATTTGGAACAAATGTAGTAGTATTAGATACCCATCATCCACGGTGCGACTATACGGAATATGCCCCGTATGCCAGTGCATAAAGTTCCACATACCGATTATCCAAAGTACCAGAATATACGGTATTTAGCATAATGTTCCACATACCAATTATCCAAAGTACGAGAAAATACGGTATGTAGCAGTACCATGAAGTATTCAAATCCTTTGGCATGAAAACTAAGAAGTCTAAACACAGAACATAACACAGACACTGTATTCCTTTGTCCATAAGGATGTTCCATCTATCGCTAGAGCTCATGTCTAATAGGAGAAAACCAAACTAAAGATCCTCAAACATCTGCAAATAAGAGTGACAGGTTCCCAACTTCCAATCCTATCATTAGCAAAAGCTAAAAATTCTGTTTCCTCAACTTATCAAATGTAGAACAACAATTTCTCCTATGTAGTAATACATAAAATCGTATCATGATCTGGGGCATAGTTCATTGAACTGAGTAACCGCCTGTGGATGTCTAACCTGGTTACTGGATTGATCATTTCTTTTTCTTAGGCTCGTCTACATATTGATCTATCAGTGCTTCAACATCTTTCCAGAACATGCCCTCCACTAAAACTCCATCTTTGGTGAACCTGCAACCATAAAGTTTTAGATTTCAGCTATTAAGCATTAAAAATGTCTTGTGAAAAACAAATAATAGGCAGTGAGGTACAGACCACTGAGTCACACTTTTGGTAAATTCTACTGGTTTCCCTGCAGAAATCGATTTTGGGTCTGCAGTAGCTATGCTAAGAGTGTACAAGTCGGAAAACCTAGGAAACTTGGAAGATATAACCAAACCAGTGCTTGTGAAAGATCCCTGCAGAGCAAATCAGCTACAAATTAAGTTCCAACATCAGGCTTTCGCCAAATACTGATGAAAGTATGATTAGGATCTGTGGAATATGCAGAACAGTTCATGAGTTAAAAGTCTCGTGCTAAATAGCTGTACGCTAATTTGCAGGATAGCTTGATGACTACAATAGATGTGTCACCAAAGGAAATGTTACGCAGAGAGAAGCACCAGACTAAATAGAGGGCTAAAGGAAATTCCCATAAATGATAGTAAATCACTAAAGATTTCCAAGCAACCAGCATAAGACCCCAGACAAATATGTTGATTGCTCCTATGGGCCGTGTCCAGGGTTTTTCTTATCCCCATATGAGCCTTGTTCAGAAAACATACACAACCATTTCTGAATAAGATAAAAGTGGAGAAATTCAATCCATGAACTAGCAACAGACTGGTAGAAAAAATTGGTAAGCACAAAAAGACATCACAATATTCTGTGAAACTGAAAATTCAACCCTTATGATAGCAATGGATTTCCCCAGCTAAAGGATCGTATGTTTGAGGAGCCCAAAGCTTTATCCTAAAAGCTTAACAAATATGAGAATGAAGTAATTTCACTCATAAATCTCAGCACAAGGGAGGAACTGGAACCATAAATTATAATTTTGCTTCAGATTACAGATGATAATTAACAAATATGCCAATGAAGTAGCAACTCAGCACCAATTTCAGCTTAAACTAGAGCATTTATCTCTGACAAATGGTGACCCCAAGACACCAAAGCCATCACAACTTGAATTAGTCCATCAAGAATACCATGGAAGAAAGAGAACAGAAACGCAAATAGCATGAGGGGCACCAGAGCTACATGCTCCTTTTAAGACAATGAAAATACCTTAGGAGGATAAGTAAACAAGATGGCGTTCTTTTCCTTGACGAATATGATTATCTGCAACACTGCATTTGAAACTACATACTTGCCAGAGTCAAGATCAAACAAACTAGTATCCAGAAACAAATCTCTCGGCTTGCATACGAAATCACTATCAGTTAAAACATCTAGCTAAGTCTAGATTAACGTGAGTCAACAAATAAAAACCACAGTACTGCAATTTAAAACTCAGTTCAGAAGGATATGATCCAATGCAGAAGAGCAACAAGTCCCTGTTCTCCGGGAACTTCTTCTTGTAGAACTGAGCGAAAAGGGCGATTCCTATGACGATCGCCCCCATGAACAATCTTATATTGCTCATCGACACATTTTCAGGGTAGCCGCGACTGGTTACGATCTACGCAGAGTTTCAAACCAACACAGATCAATGCGGAAAGAGGAGCTTGAAAAGGCTAAGCAATCAATAAGATGAAAGTGGAGTGAGATCTAGATGAAATTAGGGTTTTGACCTCGGTAACGGATTCGTCGAGGAGGTGCTTGATGGAGTTGTGATCCAGAAGATTGGCCTTCTTAGGTTTCTTATCCGCCATTTGAGAGAGCTTGTTTTTCTCTCCCCAAACGCTTGATTTTTCTTTCTTCGGACTTGGGCTACAATGTGTATGAGGTTCGGTGAACTGGAGAACTATAAGCTATCAGAGGTTTGGGAGGGACGGAGGGTCCAAAGATCAGAAAACGCACAAAATAAACCCCCAAAAGGAAATCGATAAAGAGTAATTATTTGCAATTATTTTAAAAATTAGATAAAAAATTATAACAATATTTTTCATTCCAGAAGACACTATATATATATATATATATATATAAAAAGCCGTTTCAGTCTGGTTAATAATTTCTTACTTTCTTATCTTATCGTAATTCATTTGTTAGTGAAGTCAATCACCTATACTGCGCTGATTTTTTAGTGAAGTCAACCACCTATCCGTCACATTTACTTATTTTGTGCTTGATTTTATCCCATTTATCCTGTTTTTTATTGTATGTTGGTCCTATAATATTTATCACATAATGATATCATCTCCTTTTAATATATCTTATTGATTTTCTGAATCTCAAGGTATCTATATATATATATATATATGGATTAATTCATTTGATTCACTCAGCTTAATATTTTTTATTTATTACAAAGTGTTAAATACATTCTTTAAACGTGTACTCTTAAGTTTGTAGGGTTATTGATGTCAAATTGTATAATAAAAACTACTATGTTCGCCATTAATTGATATATTTGATTTTGATATTTAAAAATTTAATATTTGAGTTAAATTTTAATAAAAATAAAGATAAATATTGAAAAAATTCAGAAAAAATATATTTATAAAATGTGCATTTCTAATTATGATATGTGTATGAATTATTTAACTTTAAATGTCTAAAGATTCATGAAAAAAAATCATAGATTAGATATTGTGAAACAACCAAACAAATGTATCATTTTTTTGCGGATGGAGGGAATATAATATAGTAAATGTTAAGTGTGTGAAGTGATGAGGTTAGTGATAAGAAATCAGATACTCCCTCCATCTTAAACGTGTTGTCACTTTTAGTTTTTTTGTATAAATTAAGATTGTTTTTTGTCACTAACTCATTTTACATAAATTTCCATCATTACCTTATTCCAAACTCATTCTCACCCCTCCTAACTCATTCCCTAGACTCTATGAGTGTGTGCATATGCAAGAGTAAAAATGGACTAAAATAAAACATAAGTGTGAAAGGACCATTTCATTTGGGATAATTTTTTTTTGATGTTGTGACAATATATTTAGGACAGATAGAGTAATAAATAAGCACAAAGAAAGATGATTGAAATGATAAATTGATACTTTGTTTTGAAATATTTACTAAAAAGGAAATTTGCAAATACTTAAGAACATCATAAAAAGATAAATGTTTGAATAAAAAAGGGAGATTTTCTAAAAAGGAAACTTGCAAATATTTTGAAAAAGAATTGTTATTCAGCGTGCATATGCACACTATAGCACAAGTTAAGAGAAAGTGGAAGAAGGAGGATGAACGTGGTGGAAGAAGGAGGATGAGCGTGTGCCGTATCATCCGCCGGAAATCTCGCAGCGTCACCGAGAATCGAGCGATTTCATTCCTTCTTCGCGAGCAGAATGAATTAGGTAAGAAATCACTCATATCCAGTAGTTTTCTTCGCGACGAAACCTGAATTTCATCAAATCCGAACGATTTCCTTCATTCTTCGCGATAACGCCGAAACTGTATCAAAAGCACAAGGGCCATCGCGCACACTACTGGGGGAGGACGATCGTCGATGCGGCCTCGCTGCGCCCAAAGCCGCAACGATCATGTCGGCTGGCTCGCTGCGGCTTTATCCGTAGCGAAGGCCCCGCGTTCTACGAGACTAACACTCTGTCAGTATGCTGCGACCTTTCGCTGTGAAAATGACCGCAGTTGATATGCTCTATATATATTTTCCGCCTGAAATTCACTCAAACACTTACGTTTTTTCATCTCTCTCAAGTTTTTTTTCATCTGCTCTATTATGATCCGAGTGTAGATTGAGGTGAAGATTAATCATCAACTTGTGTTGTATTTCTATAAGGTAAAGAAAATTCATTTATTTAAAATTTGTTTATACGTATTAATTGACATTTCTTCTATAATTTTTGTATTTATCTACTTTATTTGTTTAACTAATATAATTAGATTAATCGAGTTGTAGTTCCTGTCTATGAAAATTTGTAATAATAAATTATTTTACACTTTATTTAAAAAAATTAGAATATTATTGTAAAATGATATATTGTACAGAGTTTTCATGGATTGTCCGTTTGGACAGTTTGTAAAATTACATTATCGGTTAATTGTACTTTTATAGTTGTCTAGGTATTAGAACTGATGAGAATTACATAAATTTCGGATACATTTTGTCATGTCGTTCTTCGTTATATCTGCTCTCGGCATTACGTCGGAGGAATGATATAAGGGGGAACTAAGACGAAATGCTGCCGAAATTTATATAATTATACTAGTTTCTATACATTCACAAAATTAAAGTTGAATTAAGCAATAATAGTTTTATGAATAGGATAGGTGTTATAGCCACCGTGGGCAGATAGTAATTTCTTCGAGTATTTTATTCGAGGACCGGATGATTTAGTACCGGGATTTCGTTTTAAGCGTGCAGGGAACGTTTTCTGTTAAGTATCGTATCCCGAAAAATTATTTATGGCTTTTGTCCGCGGGGATTCACATTCTGGACTTGGTATGTGAATTCCGGGACGTTCTGCCAAAATTGATCTTTGCGTACAAGGACTTTTTTTTGACGTACAGAACACGTTTTCGGGTAGTCCGGGACTCCGTTGAGGTTTATATTGGTGAGATTCCACATCGTGATGCTGAAATGTGGATTCCGAACCATTTTGCTAAAAATGACTCCGGAGACAGAACGGTCAGCGTGAGCGGAACGGAGGAAAAATGATGAATAATTGGAAAAGCTTTAAGTGACATTTATATGGAGTAGAAAGGAAGCAATAAATCATAAGGTATGAATTTTTTGATGATTTATGTAATAAGTTATAATTTTTTGTAAAAGATATTAAAATTACACATTTTTGTGATTTAATGGAAAATTAATGTGAAATTGTTATGGTAATTAATTGGAGAGAATGAAAATGTATTATGGTTATGCAGATTAAAGTTAGGATGTAATTAAGGGTGTGTGGTAGAAAAGGAAAATGAAATTAAGAATTTAGTAATTAAGTAAAAAAAAGAAAAGAAAAAAAAACGTTAAAAACATGAAAACGTAAAACGGACAGAAGGAGTAAAAAACGAAAACAGTTTCATCGTTCTTTCTTCTTTCTCCTGCAAGCCGAAACATGAAGCTTTCATGGGCAAAAAATTGGACTCCTTCAAATCTTGCCATTTCTAAAGAGGAAAGCATGGAATCATGTCTATTTTGGTAAGTTAGAAAGCTTTTCATCTTCTCCTCTTCTTTTTAAGCTCCATTTTGAAGTT
>JBBYHH010275285.1:0-12749 GCA_038382905.1 Daphne laureola
GTGAGTTCGGGAAAGTGAAAACGTAAATTGGAAGTGAATTACAAAAAAAAATTCACGTAAATTTTCTTTTTTATCGGGTGAATTTTTTTTTATCCATTAGGTAAGTTTGAACCGCTATTGAAAGACTATGGGGAGCAATAAGATAAGATGCAACATTAAACAATTTAGGGATAAAAACAAAAATGCATGAAGTAAAAGAAGACTTAAAGATCAACATCTCTGTCAAAAGAGTCCAAAAACTATACCGAAAAGGATCTGTATAAGAATTAAGCTAGTGGACGAGCACCTAACAATCAGACTCGATAATAACAGACATCCAGCCGCGACACCTGGCCTCCTGAGATCCCATAAAATCGCACTTACATCTTTTAAGAGCACATCAATCCTATTTCTGGTTCATTACAATTAGGAAATGACAATGCTCTTTGCCTTTATTAAGGTTTAAAGAAAAAAATGTTAAACCAATCTTCCTCTCTTTTCGTTTTTCCTTGGAATAATCAATTAGAAACTCTTTTATACTTGAGAAGTTAGATTGAAGTATAAGTAGGAGGTCCATTAATGTCAACTACAAAAAGATTGGTACCATGTCTTGTTTCTTCTACTAGTAAAGCATTTATAACAAGAATTATTCAAAATCATTTTCAACAATACAGAAACATGCTTAAACTTCTCCAAACTGGGCTCCTTTAGTTTTCTTTTCATCTCATCATGAAACATGAAACAAGTTGCTGTAACCATTGTCACTGGAACACAGCATTCACTGATCTGATGCTAAAGTGAGAAAGTAAAAAAAGCAGAGGTTTCTTGTTCAATCCAAGATTCCAACCTTCTGAAGGCACTCCACTGAATCAACCAATGTCTGTTCCAAGGGCCTGTATCTCCAACCCAGTCTCTGCAGCTTCTCAGAGCTCAGCATTTCTCCATCTTCACCATCAATGAATCTGGTCACACCAGAAGCAATTTGGTATTGTAATATTAGCACAGACCATAAAAAATGCGAACTTTATGCAGTGATCATTCTAAAGAGAAATGTGATGCATGAAACCAACATCCTGCGCTATAACACCCCTACCGCTTTGGGTACTTGTAGTTGGGGTAAAGAGTCTTTAGCTTATCAGCAAGATCACGTGCTTTGATCATTTGTCCGGTGCATATGTATCGCCCTTCAGCCTCGGGCTTCTCATACACCAAAAGCAGCGCTTCAGCCACATCCCGTGCATCTACTACCATCCTGTCAATGTTCTCCAACGTATCGCACCCCTCTAGAAAAATACTGCAAACAGATAAGTTACACATCTGAAACACAGTTCGACCCCACCAGATGTGGTCATGCTAGTGGAAGCACATGTATGAATCATGAAATATATTGAGTACAAAAAAAAACAAAAAAGCTTCTGAAATGATGGGAATAAAGCCCTGTGTGATCAGTCTGTGCATACAATGTAAATGTAAGGCCATAAGCAGTTGTGCAAACGAAGGATGGTACGGGGATGTAGACGCACCATTTAGAAGCCTGATGAGGTACAATGTACTAGCATTCATGGTGGGCTGAAGGAAGGGTCCTAAAACCATGGTGGGGCAAACAGTCACCACATCAAGGCCGGTGGTTCTATCAAACTCTATCGCCTGCATCTCCGCTTCTGTTTTCGCCAATCGGTACCAGTTCTGCCATTGTAAATATAGAAGCAGACATCCTCATTTCACACAAGTAAACAAGTCTACATCCAAGTTCAAAAGCCCCCACCATATTATACAGTCAGCTGGGAAACATCATTACCACCAAATTGATACTAAGCTGAGAAAAACATCATCCAAATGGCAACTTTGTAGCCTCTATAACTAATGAATCTACACTAGAAAGCAGTAGAACAACTCATCGAAGCTGATTAGCATACTCACATTGGTTGCTTTACAATAGTCCTTATCAGACCAGCAAGTCTCATCCTTAATCTGACCTTTAGGCCAAGCAGGGTTCATAGAAACAGCAGTCCCAGAGGAAACTACAACAACCCTCTTCACTCTGGCTTCCTCAACACAGGCTCTCAGCACATTCATTGTCCCATCTACAGCCGGCCGGATTAGATCTACCTACATCACACCGAATTAATTAAGCAATTGATCAACATACATGGAGGCTGAAAATGAATAAAAAATTAAAGGTCGAGAGAACAAGTGATTGGTGCTTGCCTGGGGATCCGAAACCCTACCGGGAGGAACGGGAGAGGCGACATGGAAGACGCCGCCGCAGCCGGCGATTGCCCGAGAAAGCGAATCGGGATCAAGCAGATCGGCCTCGAAGAGCTTCAAGTTGTTGTGGGCGTTTTCCAGTTTGGTCAGGTGAGCGTACTTGTCATCCCCTGGGCGCACAGCCATTAACGAATTCAAACAATCGAGACTCTTCATCACAAGAGCTACTGAAAATTCTCAGGAAATCGAAATGCGGAGGAGATTACCAACTCGCCGGACGGTGGCGTGGACGGTGTAGTGGTTGGAGAGGAGGAGATTCACAAGCCAGGAGGCGACGTACCCTCCGGCGCCGGTAACGCAGACGGTTTGTTCCTTCACCGTGACCATCTCCTAGCTTCAGTCTTTAACTTTGTTGAGGCCGTTGAATTGAGCCAACTTGACCAAGTTTGGTTATTCTCTTCACAAATTCGTTTAGGACGAACAGTATGTGGCAACCAACCGGCAAATATTCATGCCATATGCGAGAGGCTGCATGCAGCCGGAGGAGTTGACAATGAGGATAAGCGGCCAATGGTAGAGAGACCATGGCGTGCGGCGGAGTGGGCCGAAACATTATAAAGTCGAGGAGTAAAAATAAAGGAACAAGAAGAAAACTAGGAGTTAAGAGATGATGCATCATATAGTAGTGTGCCAAAATTAAAGTGAAAAGGACATGAACCGTTATTAAACTGACGAATTAGCACCTTATAATTAGATTTGATGACAATAGATGATCGACCAGGATGTTTCATCTTTTGGAGACCTCATAAAATAGCAACAGTCTCAACATAAAATGGGTCGGTGGCAGCAAATCAGAAACTCAAAGAGAGCCCCTCAACCATCGAGCCCGTATGATCTCGAGCAACACACCCAACAGCTACACGGTCCGTCTCCTTGCGCAAAGCACCGTCCACATTAACTTTTACCACATCCGTAGGTGGAGGAGACCAAGAAGAAGCTGCACGGGTAGTATGAACCAAGCATGAATACCGACGCACTAAGACCCAGAATCTGACACTTAAACTCAAAGACCACCATATTGCGATTAGACTATAAAAACCAAATAACCATAGCAATCTGGAGCATCAACCATGCGTCATCGCAAAACAACTCCCACACACACAACCACTTATCATCCGTCATACCGATAAAACGTGATAAATCAACACCCAACTGACGCCACACATCAACAACCAAAAAACACTCCCAAAATTAATGAAAGGTGGACTCAGGAGCAAAACAATATATTAGACAAAGAGGCTCGACATCAATCCTACTTGACGAAAGATTATTACAGGTAGATAAAAGATTACCACAAACCTTCCAAAAGTGCATGTGAATCTGTGATGCAAGCTTAAGGCACCACAATCAATACCAAAAATCAATCGTACCAAAAAGATCCTGTTGATAAAGTAAAACGTATGACATATAATATGTCGTCTGAACTGAAAAGTCACCACTATCAACCATACAAATAAAAACATCCTCCTAACAAGGAGTCAAACTTGTGTCCTCGGAATGAATGAAACAAGACATCAACTACATTCTCCTTCCAACACATAACCGAATGATCAATCTTTAAGTTGTGTAAAAAGTTATAGTGGATTAGGTGGTAAGAGGGCCAATCTTTTATAATTCTCTCTTTCCTTTACACTCATTTTACTTTATTTTGTCTCATCAATAACTTGATACTTGTTTTTATAATTGGTTTGAAAACTTTTCATCAACACATTGATCATTTTAAAACAGTTTTTGCTTTAAGTTGGCATTTTGTGGGCCAAAATTTTTTACCTAGACTTTTATCTCACTTTTTTTCACAATATATCTATAAATCTAAACATTTAGTTACTCCCTCAATCCCTTGACACTTATACAGATTTACTTTATTGAAATATGCATATAAAGACAAATAAAAATGCTACCACTAGTCATTTTAGAATTTAAATATTCTTTTCAACCTGCTTGAATTTAGATTCACTAAGATAAGTATATGACAAATGTAATAAAAATGTTCAAAAAAAGTATCTAAAGTGATTATTCATAGTACTCTCCTAAGAAAAAAGTAACATTTTTGTGAAAAGGGCAACTAAATACAATAAAGTAAAATTAGTATAAAAAAAGTAAATACAATAAAGTAAAATTAGTATAAAAAATAAATACAATAAAGTAAAATTAATATAAAATATTCTACCCTATAAAAGTAAAAGGAAGGAAATGTAACAAGTTTTTTTTGGAATAAACGGGAAAGCAAATCAATTTTGGAATTAAAAGAAAAACAAATAAAGAACTTTAACGATCTATTCACCTGAACCTACAAGCACAGATGAGTCGCGCAAAATCGTCTCTCTAAGCATACAAACCGTCAATCAAGTGGGCAAAGGCATTGGTTCATTGCTCATTCTCAATCGTTATGATTATACTAATTGTTACAACTAACCCCTAAACTATTTAGTACCATTAACAGAAACGACACTTCTTCTATCACTTTCCTTTCATGACAAAAAGTTATCTTGGGACTCCATGGGCGAACCCCAGAACTGCAACAGCGACTCAACTGTCAACCTCCTCGACGCGCT
Source organism: Daphne laureola (assembly GCA_038382905.1). Taxonomy (NCBI): domain Eukaryota; kingdom Viridiplantae; phylum Streptophyta; class Magnoliopsida; order Malvales; family Thymelaeaceae; genus Daphne; species Daphne laureola. The sequence continues at coordinate 4,803 of JBBYHH010275285.1, forward strand.
GAGCATCGAAATGAAAAACCGGCAACCGTCTATTTTATACTCTTCAAGCGGATTCCTGTGCCCAAAACTTCTCACATTCACCTGTCACAACCAAAAAGCAGAAGCAACAGAATTTATGTGCCCCTCCCTCATCAGCTAGAATGGCCAACAACTTATTAAGAGTCCACAACAAAAGCAGTACCGCAGAACTCAGCCTGTTCATATTTACAAGGTGATCTCTCCAGAAAGAGTCCAGTGATTTTACCAGCACTGCTCTCTGCATTCCCATGCAAAACAACAAACTTTAGGATGGAAACACATGTTGACTTGAGGGTAATAGATTAAAACAGTCATATTTGACAAAACATAGCTTATTTGAGTGAGAATGAAAAGTAACGGTAACATGGTAAAGTTATTGTTAAAAAGAGCTTCCTGAAAAAGGAACTGCATCAACTTTATTAGGAAACCCAAGGAAAATGTATCCAGCTCCCTGGGACGGAGGTAGAATAATAAAGCATGTATAAGCCACGAGCATCTCACCTCAATTTCTTTCACGTATGTGTTATCGTAACCAGACTCCTGTACAGCAGCCAAGTATGAAGTAATCAAAAGGTCTCCGAAGTATTTGCGGAGGATGTTTGTGATTGGCCGGTACTTCCCATTTCTGCATGCAAGAGCAAATCATAAGCGCTTGTATTTCACAGAACTGAAGAGGGACATGCATAAAAGTAATAGGAAGGATACAAACTTTGTTCCGTCATCGGAGCAGATGTCAAGCCAGCGTCTGAAAGAAGAGACCTTTCCACGAATTCCCCTGAAGGCATCTGGAGGCTGGGGAAGGCCAGGAAGTTGAATGCTGTTGACATCTGGAACAGCTGCTCCATGTAGTTGCTCTAGTGATTTCAGCAATGTCACCTCATTGATCATTGCAAATGAATCTACAAACGTTTGACATATATGACTAGTTATGTCAACCATATTATTTTTTCCCTATCACATAATTTTAAAAGCCAAAGCATACAACTTGAAACCAAATGCAAATGAGTGGCATGGCTCAATCACAGCATAAAACCCCAAAATGCAATCTCAAATTCAAAATAAGACAATCGAGTACTGGCCTATCGCACTGACGGTGAAAGTGGAGCTAATGACAATCAACAGGGCAGAAACAGGTCAAACTACAACGCTATTCAAGCAAACCAATTGGCAGTAGTAGGTAGATTAAAATAGTATACCGTCGAAAGAAAACCTTTGGGCCTGCACCCTTTAAAGAACAAACAAGAACTCACCATCCAAAAGCTTCCCTGCAATTGCATAGAACTCCTTCAACACCTTAGACAAACTCCAGTACCTTGGGTGCTACAGACACAACTGGTTAGTAGACAAAATAAAGAACAGCGCTTGACAGCATTTAAGAGGAGAAAATTTACACCTTCTGAGGATCAACATTTGCGATAATAATTTCATCAGCCACTGCTTGCATGTACCTATAGATCAGACAAACATGAAATAAGGAACTCCAAAAAATTCTTCAGGTGAAGACATGGCGTAGGAGTAAATGTCGTGACCAGAGGTTTGATCCAAACATTAGTTCACAAAAAAAAAAGTAGAACGTCGAAAGGACACCTTAGATAAGATGCTCCGAGAAACACAAATCATAAAACCAACACTGCTTAGAAATTGGGATTGGTTGAGTAGGTGTAATAAGCGACAAAAACTGACAAATATTAACTTTGTACTGCTACATTCATAGGAATTTAGACGCAAGCTTAAAAGGAACCAGAGGAACTCACTGGAATATGTGGCAGGAACAACTATCACCATCACCTGTCAATAACATTTGCCTCAATCCATAGACATGCTTCCTCTGAACCTGGAATAAAAGAGCCTGTTGATCACAAAGCCTAAAATCGGAACAAGCATTCTGAACGGTCAATCATCACCCTCAAGCAAGTATTAAAGTCAAACCAAAATATTACAGTATGTTCAGTGACAGCATCTCAATGATAAACTCAATTTAGTCTCACGTGTATCAATTTCCTACTAGTATGAAATAAGGAATTTTAAATTAAACTCCAATAAAAGCTAATGATGCAAGAACTATTTGGATCTTGAAAAGATTCCAAGATTGAATTAAGGTAAACCTAAAAAATTTCAATCCAAAGCTAGGAAACAGACAATGAAAAGAAAAAATAACAGGCAAGGGCTTCGAGGCATCACATCAACCTACGGATTCCATCTCACAAGATAACGTATGGGCACCCCTAAACCATAGATGGAGCCTAGCATGGAAAAATGAGACCCTTTGGTCAATAAATTCCCACAGATGGACTGAGTTCATTGACTTATAGATTATCGTACAATTATGCAAGCAACTCTTTAACCATTAGTGGAACATAAGACACTTGAATTGGTTTTAGGGAAAACTATCTAGATATCCTTGTTCTTTAGTATTACCTAAATATCATCATCTTAGAAGCTAAAACATTTAAAGCAACACAGATGGGTATAATACTCCATAAATGCTGAACTAGAAACCAAAATTGAAAAGAATCACAAACCAATTCGTCTGTCAACCTTATGTAAAAGTCATCATGCAAGTTTATATTTCACTTCTTTCCAACTTCCAAAAAAACAGAGAGAGACCAAATAAATAACTACTCCCTCTGTCTCAAGAAATTTGTTATGTTTTCCATTTCGGACAGTCGCGAGAAAATTGCGGTTGCTTTTAGAAACTTTTTCATATCAACTTTACCTTGTTCCCCTAAATTTATTTTCCATTCAAAAGGCTACTTTTGTCTAATATATCTATTTTACTTTATTACCCTCAAATCTTTGACATTCCTTAATCCCCATGTCCAACCGAAAGTCATGAATTTACTGGGACGGAGAGAGTTTAATGCTAAATGGCGTACCTCTAAGACTTCGTCAAACTCAACCAGAGCTTTTCTTGTATTAAAAAAGTATTTCTCCGCATTTATTTGCAAAGCCAAAAGCTGAAAAGTAACGGTCATTTGAGTTAGTAGCAAGTGGATGATGGTTGCAAGTAAAAGCTTTGACAAATTGAAAAGGTAAGGGGAAACAAATCACCATGCATATGAGCTAAAGCATTACCTGCTTTACAATTGCATCACCTTCAATAGGCGTATCCTCATCTGTAATTCTTGAAATCAGCTTCACAGCCCACTCAACATCAAAATTGAACTTCTTGAAAATCTCATCTTGCAAACTGCGTGGAAAAGAACACAGCATAACATGTCATGGATAGGAGAGAAAGGTAGTAAAGCACGCCTCTTCCTGTCTACAAAGAAGAGCCAGAAAATGACATATAAAAGCAAAGGACCAGAAAGGAGAAACACGATAATACTAGGTAAATACAGCATCTAAAGTACAGAGGTTAACCCCACGCCCCATGTTTTAAGTAAAAAATAGAGATACTTTAGAGTTGACACAGCAGGAGTGTTAACATACCACACAATAAACTTCTAAGGTGAAAACAAAACGTTGATCAAACAGTCGAACTACAAAGAAAAGAGAGTTTACAATTTCAAGTGTTAGTCTACACAATTCAACACACTCAGTTCCCTGTCTTAAAATGATTAAGAAGACAGCTTTATGTCAATAGATGCTGGTTCAATCACCTTTAACAAAAATGTTCTGGATGACAGATTAAAAAAAATGAAAGATTTAGCAAGGCATTGGCATGTCCCAGCTATCCTTGGTACAGACTATTTGTTTCAGTAAGATTGCATAAGAGAATCTGCTACATGGTGTTACTCCACAATGGAAGTCAGAAGTTTATTGTGGCTCTGGATTCAAGCTAGGCCCTATCTACCTCATTTCCACATACATAGTTAATTGCTTTGATGTGGCACTAAAACTGAGGTGTGAAGTAATTATTTCAAGTAACCACAGTCATCTCTGTCGTTTGGTCTCAATGTCAGGCTCAGATTATAAGTTTGTCGTTACTCCTTTTGTTTCGCATGCCAAGTATAATTGAATATGGATGCCGCACTTGTGGGAGAAGGTAGATTGATTTTATAAGGCTCTTTCCTCTGAGCTGGAACTTTTAGGACTTGCAATTTCGGATACATTAAACAATGAAGGTGTAATCTATTGGCACGTGTATAATACAAAATAAACAGCAATAAATGGCACAGTACCTCACCATAAATCTTGTTGACCCAGGATCCCCCTGCCTGCCAGCTCTTCCACGAAGCTGGAAATTATTAAAGATATAGGAATCAATATCAGAATGACCAAAAAGAACCTCAAGTTTAGAAATAAGGGGTCGGAATTTATCCCTTATCAACAGCAGTCATGCAACAGAACTATGTGAGCAAAACAATGTTTGCAACAATATTATTTATTACAACCAATTAACAGTACTGAAAATTTTCATGTTGGCAAAACTAATAAAGGTCTGCCATCATGTGTTATGTGTAGTCAGAGTTCCAAATGGCATCATCGGATGTTTAAAATCAGGTTGGAATGGTAGTTTCCCTTGCTTCACTAGTAGTGAACTAATGCACGCACCTGGTTATCTATTCTCCGTGATTCATGCAGAGATGTCCCAATTACATGAAGCCCTCCCAAATGCTTCACTTCAGATCCTTCATTTGAACAATGAACTTCGCAGTCTTCCAGAACTGAAAGATACGCTAGAGCAATGGTAGGCCCTAGCGGGTACATTTCAGATTGATCATTAGCAAGCTTCAGTAGCTCTTCTTGGTTCATTGAATCACTCAGTTCTATGGACTCTGAGATTACAGATTTTGCCTGCTCAAGTTTCCAGCTCTTTCCCTCACTTTTGGCAACATACTTTGCTGTAGTATCAAGCACGAGCATGCTCAGTCAGATAACAAACTTTCTACTTTAATCATCCATTTCATAGAAGCAACAGAAACTCTTAAAGTTGATTGCAAGTGCCAACCAGTTAGAGCAGCCTTAGCTAGCAATGCTAATGAAGGTGGACGGAGCTTTATTTTTAACGAGACCTGTGGTCACAGATCAATCAGTAAAGGAAGGTATATCCACAACTTACTTGATTAGAAGACAAACTTATTCAATTTAAGCAGCTGCCCACTAGGAAAGAGACATCTCTTACCTTGCCAACGACTGGAACATCAGGAGCTTCAATGGTCAGGAAAGGGATCAAGTCGCCTTCCATGATTTCTTTTGCTAGCATCTTTAAAGTTCAAAAACAAAGACATGACATTAATACTAGTCTTGTCCAACAAAAAAAGTAGCGTAATTTATCAAAAATCAAAATACAACTAAAAACTACTAAGCATTTATTCTTCCCTGAAAATTAATGAAATGCTACAAGCTATTAAAGCTCAAGATTGAATTTTCTTCCAACAAGAGGGAATGGATACACCAATTCATGAAGCTGACATCAAATTGGGGTTCGAAGTCAAGCTGGGAAAATTGAAAATAACTGATGTATTTAAAGCTCTTCTAAGATAGCGTAAGAATAAATCCTGAACACTTGTTGGTGCCACGACAGAAAAATGGTAGTATATGCAGTAATTTCCACAAATGTGGAACATATATATATATATATATATATATATAGACACACACACACACACACACACACACACACACACACACATGCGCGTAAGAATCAAGCATAGAATCAAAATACTCATACACAGACATACTTTTGGATTTCCTCATAGGGTGATGTCGGTGCCTCTGCCAGCCATATTTGTAGAAATGGTGATCGCATGCTTTCTCCCTGCTTGAGCAATGGTCTCAGCCTCCCTAGCAGCATACTTAAAAAACGGAATTAAACTGGTAAGAGGAGCTCTTAGAAAAGTAAGGCAAGTTTCACTATAAGCTGCCAACTCATCACCAAACCATAGTAATGTGGATGTAATCATACCTTAGGCCGTGCATTTAAGACATTGTGAGGTATATTCCTCTCCTTTAAAAGATCAGACAGATCTTCAGAGTTTTCAACACTGCAGCAAGAAGTAAGATCATATTCGAATAATGCACCAATTCAAAAGAAACGCATGAAAGTGGTGTAATTGCTGGTGTCTATCTAATTCTGCAAACAAATACAATTTCGAATTTATCGATGGAACATGACCAAATACAGGGGAGGATGTTGCTTAGTAATAGTTTAATACACACACACACACGTGCTAATACTTTACAAGGTCCAACTAAACTTAATTAATACTTGCTGTTCAAAATAAAATACAGTTAAGATTTTTTCAAAGAAGAGTAGACAACCATGTCCCATACACAAGCATCTCTACAAATTGCATATTCTGTACTTCACATCACCAATTTAATTTTAAAGGTTTACATTCAACTAAAGACAGACATCTACAGAAGCGCTGAGAATTTCTATCAAACATTTGGGAGCTAACAGCCCTAGAAGATTCACCTAGTTGTGCCAACTAGAACTGGACGTCCCTGCCTAAACATGTATTCAACTTCTTGAAAAGCATGCTCCCACTTCCCGCGTGCAGTCTAAGACCAGAAAACCAAAATAATTAAGAGAAGTTTGAAGCTAACAGCTTATATTTCATAATTATAAACATTGCTAAATATAAAGGATTCATACAGCAAAAGCTTGTATCGGTAAATCTTTACGAATATTAGGCCGATTTGTTGGAACTTCGATAACCGGAAGATTAAACATCTTCAAGAACTCTTTTTCCTGAAGTAGATAAGATCAAAACCTTTATATAGAACTTTTAACTCAACGCACAAACAAAATTTTCTTAACAAAGATAACTAATAAGGAATATAGAGAAACGGATGGTTTGAAACCAGTGTGTCAACTTAAACTGTCACCATACTTCAGTTTTTGCTGTTCCGGTCATCCCCGACAGCTTTGGATAAAGCTTAAACAGAGATTGGTACGTAATTTGGGCCACCACAACTGAATCAGCCTGAAGAATTAATTAGCAACCTCAACTTAGACAATTAAAAAAATATATCCAATTGTGTCATGTTTCATGAAAAATTGTACCTGGCAAGACCCACCTGGATTTTCAAACCTTCCTTGGCTTCGACAGCCTGATGAATCCCATCTGACCATCTCCTCTTCTCCTCTACTCTGCCTGTCAACTGCAAATGTCATGCTAGGGTTTCACTCAGGATCAAATTCGATTATCTCAAGTATGTGACAATACACAAGTAGCAAATCATTCAATGCGATGTTATGCAAACAAATCCAGATGTTGATTAATCTAGACCACCACCTTAAACTTAGTAATAGTCTCATGAGGTCCCACTAAACTAAAACCAGCCAAGGAGTGGGAAGGGTGATGCTGGTGGGGGTGGTTTTCAGGGGAGAGCATCTTAAAAAACTTATAGAATTGGCCTTTCAGATTATCTATATTACATTTTCATGAGTAAATTAACCTATTCTGGATAACTTAGGTCAGCATTTCTTATCTTAAAATTCAAGTAGGAAGTTGTAGAAGTTATTCTCCTTCCATGTACAAATGGAGACACAAGATTCATGTAGTCAGCACCAATGGGTTGGGATTAAGGCTGAGTTGATTAATTGATTAATTCTCCTTTCAATCGTTACTTTAAGATTCAAGTAATTTATTTGACCATGTTGCAAAAGGCATAGAGGGAGTAAAGATTTACTGTATAGCAAAAAAATGAAAGTAAAAACTCCCTCCGTCACATTACACATGAGTTGTTTGAATTTCTAACTTGTCTTTGACTCAAATTAATAATATTACATGAAGTTGTTTAAAGTTTCGGGAAAAAATATATTTAGAAATTAGACATGTCCATGTATCATTTGCATATAAATTACTATTTGACTTTATATATCAAAATATTGATTAAATACAAATCATAGAGAGCCGTTTGTAGCTTCCATTCAAAAGAAAACAACTACAATAATAATAATAATAATAATAATAATAATAATAATAATAATAATCAATCAATCAATCAATCAATCAATCAGCCGAGCCTTAATCC